>CAAKHG010030765.1:14112-26325 GCA_901007715.1 Dactylopterus volitans | reverse complement strand
GCATGAAGTCGTCTTTACTTTTAATCGATACACACACATATATGAGCTGCTCAATTAAAATTTGAGTTTTATATCTCTACCATTATTTCGTTTTCGTCTATTATCCAATTTAACCTCTCCCACCACCCTTTCTAAAGATATCATTCTTCCCCACACTCCCTTACAGCCGCAGTCTCATAATGCATCTGTGTTACACACAAATATCTGCATTCTTACCCTAAACTGTTTTATGCTTGTGAGACATGGACTCTTGGGAATGTCTTGGGTGAACGACTATGGACTGGTGATGGAGAAACTTTATTACCAAATCCAATAGTGAAGCGGTTCACAGAACAAACCAACGTAGTTCATCACAATTCATCACTAATCCGAATCCTCTCAGATTAAAGAAGTTTGCCTCTCATAGCATTCTGGCTTTGATATCACAGTGGAACTTTATGACGTTAGGCCATGGAGCCTCCTGTCATAATAATACTAAGCAATGTGCGACAGGTTTTTCTTATCTGCTATAATTTATTGTGCCCGTTACCTTTTATGTGAAAAAGTAACAGATGAATTATTGGCCTTTTTAGGATTTTCAGGACGCTGACGTGTCAGGACCCCGGTGTGGAACGCGTACGAGCAATAACCTCACACAAAGACCTCTGGCTAGTTTTTCCTTGTTTATTTTTTTTGTCTGCACTACTTTTGACACACCAAGTGCTTCAAGAACAATATCAACATCACAAACATCACGGTATTCCAACACAGCGGTGACTTGCTTCCCCCGCCCTCGCCCCACAGATTGGTCCACTCGGTCGGCAGGTCGATAGAAATCTACTCCTCCTGTGGGGCATGCCGGGGGGACCAGGGCGGGAGGGAGGGGGTGTCGGGGGTGAATGGGGGTAAGGTGGGGGGGGGCTGACAACACAAGCGACGCATAATATCGACACCTTCACACAACTGAATACATTAACTGTGTAATTTAAAGCTAATGTTATGCTGAGAATAGACGCACGGGATGTTCCTCCGGTTTAGTGGCGGTTAGAAGCGCGGGAACAGAAAAGGTTTTCAACGGCGCGTGATGAGAATGAAGCCTGGTGTGTTCTGTTAAGTGTGCCTGCGGACCTCTGCCGGCTTTACAGCCGTCGGCGCTCCAAAAGATCTGACGCACGCTGGTGGGAAAAATAAAACGAGACGAAACAGCCGCCCTGTCCCTCGGTCCCGGCGTCGGCGGGGATGCTGAGCTGTGGCAGTTCCGAGCGTGAGCCAGCGCTGCGTTTTCAGACGCGAGCGGGAAAAACAACACTTGACACACACGCATGCTGATGTGGCCTGCTCAAGGTTCACCGGGTGGTACAGTCGAGAGGAGGCATGAATCAAATACTGTCTCGATGGTTGTTCTTTTTTTAAATTTCTGCGGCTTTTAAAGGTCTCGTCACTGAGTCCAGTGGATCAACTACAGCCGGACGCGAAATTAAAACACCTTTCAGTCGTAAAAGTCGTCTCGATTTGTTCTTTGATTAAAAGAAAAAAAAAAAAGAAAAACGCACGCCTGATCCCTTTAATACCGTAGTTTCACATTATCGTTTTTAAAACACACATATCAAACTGCCTAATTTCAGTGACTTGACAACTCTAAAGTACAGTAGACAGCGCAGGCCTGTGACTGATGGGAGGAGTGAGTGGGGGGGTGTGTGTGTGTGTGGGTGGGGCACAGCAGAGCAGATATAGGACTATAATAACTAGGCCACAGTCGAATGTGGTGGTTTCATGTCTAGTACGCATGATTGGCCACGTAGAGGGATTTTCCTGCGGCGCCGCCGGTGCTGGACGACTCGTACTTGCCGAGTGCAGCCAAACTGTTTGCCTGAAGAAGAAGAAGAAGGAGAAGAAGAAGAAAATGTAAGTCTCCCAGCTTTATTTGACCACATGAAGACGTGACAGGGTTTGCACCCCCCCGTCTGACCTCGGCACGTTTGAGGAACTCCTCGGTGGCGGCCTTCTCGTTGTTCAGGTCTCCTCTCCACGCATTGAGGGCGGAGGCCTGCAGGGCGCGGCCGTAGGAGAAGGTGAGGGCCCAGGGCTTGGCCAGTGGGCAGTTGTTGATGGCGCTGAGGTTTACGCTGGCCTCTTCTTCGGACTGGCCGCCCGACAAGAACGTCACCCCTGAGAGAGGAAAGAAATCATGTCGTTTACTCGCCTGAAATTTGCTCATTTCCGCAGGAAAACGTCGGCCGGAGCCACATTTGCCGCGACAGTTTCCCCCCAGTCACCTTACTCTTTATTTACTTGTCTCGGCGGCGCGCGCCTGAACCGCCCTGCCAGTCACCCGGCGGGGTCTCATGTGAAAACCTATCCTGAAATCATTACGCTGGCTTCCAATTCATTTTAGAATCCGTTTTGAAATTCTCGGGATTGTTTTCAAGAGCGTGACATGGTGAGGTTAAGCCCCCGTGTGTGTGTGAGAGCTGCTGAAGCGTCTCCAGATCGGGGCTTGCTTGTTGTTCCTTGGAGCAGACTGAAAACTGAAGAGACTGCGCCTCCAGGTTCCTGCTCCTAGACTTTGGAAGTGGCTCTGTAGTCATCTTCAAAAAGACTTGCTTTGGTCTAATTTATGTGCCCGTCTCTTTTGTCGATGTAATTCTCTGTTTTATTGGGGTTTTTTGTGTCTATTTTGACTTTAGTCGCTGTGAAGCACTTTGTGACGTTTTCTTCTCAATAAGTGCCACATAAATATACTTACTTACTCACTTACTATTTGAAGATTTAAAACAGACTTGCTTTTTGTCTAATTTATGTGCCCGTCTCTTTTGTTGATGTAATTATCTGTTTTATGGGGGGTTTTTGTGCATATTTTGATCTGAGTTGCTGTGACGCTTTGTCCTCAAAAAGTGCTGTATAAATATACTTTTACTCTTTGAAGATTAAAAACACTGTCTATCCCTTACTGACTGTTCTTGGAGAGTACATGATGTCACCTTTTTGGGGGGGAATCATCTTAATTAAGACCAAAGATCTTGCTAACAATCAGCTATTTTTGTCAGTATTTGCTGCTGAGCCGCTTTCGCCGGACCTGTGACGGCGGGGGGCACGGTGCGGCGCAGGGCCGTGACGGTGGCCATCGCGATTTCCTCGCCGCTGTACTTGGTGGGGCAGGAGTGTCCGGCTGTGACCATGTTGGGTTTCAGGAGTGTTCCTTCCAGGTACACGTGGTGGTCTGACAGAGCCTTGTACACCGCAGCTAGGACCTAGAAGCAGGAGACAGGCGCATGTGTGCCGAGAGGACTGCGATGGAACTGCACTGGCGGTTGCATGTACTGAAGTATTAGTCCCGACAGCATTAGCAACGGCTTGCCATATTTTATGTAAAGTATTTGTGGGGTATTTACCTTCTCAGTGACGTACTGGCAACGCTTCAGGTCATGGTCTCCATCAGGAAGGATCTCGGGCTCCACAATAGGAACAATGCCATTCTGGGAGACATGATGAATGGAAATGTATTCATGACATCCGTGTGTTACTCATAGCGCCAGACCATGTACCCAAACGTCCCCAAACTTCCTCGCTGGCCATTGAAAGTCGACTATGAACTGCGCTGAGTTTGGCCATTGAGCAGCGGATAGGTTCAAATGTGTGGGGGCGTTTCGGCGAATGTTAACGTTACGTGCTCAGTCGTGCCACACCGACCTGCTGGCAGATGCTAGCATATCGTGCTAGTACGTTAGCGTTCTCAAAGATGGCCAGCTCGGACGGCGTGGTGTCGCTGATCTTCAGCACGCAGCGCCACTTGGCGAAGTCTGCGCCGTCCTTCTTGTACTGCGCACAGCGCTCAGACAGCCCGTCCAGACCTGCGCACAAAACACACACGCACACGCACACATCAGCCGCAAACACAGCAGAGTGTTTGTCGTGTTTGTGTGGGTGTTGTGTGTCGCTGCTGCCTCCTACCTTGAGTGGTGGTCTCTCCGTTTGTTCCAGCAAGGGGAACGACACCTTTGTCCACCTGTAAAAAGCAGAAACATTTTTTTATTTTTTTTTAAAATTACAATAGATGTGACGTTACACTTAAATCTCAAGGTCTCCAGTGATCTCATCGAATTTAAGTCAACGCAGCGTTACGGAACGAGTGACCTGGATGCTCCATAAGCCAGTTTGAGCTCAGAACCTGATCTGCTGCTGACGTGGGCGCTTCGGCAGGGTCTGTGTCTGCAGTAACATGCTGGCAGCGCGTCTGTGTTTTCACACGCAGCGCGGCCGCTTTTCAGGTTTTACCTGCCGGACACATGACGGCTGTTTTTGCTTCCAGAAGCGCGATCGGAGAGATGAGGAAGGCCGTTGAAACGAACTACAGGATTACTTAAAAAGCTGCTTTCCCCTCGATAACGGGGTCGTTTTCTTGGTTTCGCTGAAACCGAAGATGATTTAAAATGCCTGAGTCACTGAGCACTGTTGTACCTTGATGCCGACAACAATGCCGCGGTCTTTAATGAGCTTGGCGAAGGGGGTGCCGTCGTCTGTGCTCTGGTAGAGGGTTTCATGGAAGAAGATGACGCCGCCGATACAGTTGTCCATGCGCTGGTCGGCTGTGAAGAGCAGCTGGCGGTAGCGACGCCTGTTCTCCTCTGTGTTCTCAACCCCGATGGGGTTCAAACGCTTGGCCATGCTGCCTGTAGACCAAACACACACACGCACACAATCGGGTCATTAATATTAATATTCAGTTATACATTTCTACCATGATTTGTTTTCTGTTATGAATTTGAACCCTATCAAACTATTTTTCTTAGTCAACTTACTTTTAACTTAGTTTATTGTATTTTTATGCCTGGCATAAAGCCGCACATGTGTACTTCTAATGGGGATCCCAAGCTAAACTACAGATGTTAATTCAATGGCAAGTTCAGATAAAAAGCCAGCCAGCCTTTACTTCCAATGAGGGTGACAGTTAAATCATTTAACACACTGTGACTGACAATGGTTAAACACTGATATATCAATATATATTTGATAAGATATACATAACATAAATGGGTAGTGTTGGGCTTCCTTGAAGAAACAGGAAGGGCTTTGAGACCCTACATAGAACCATCATAATCATCTGTCATAGTGTGTAATTTCAATGATACACACACACCCACACACACACACACACACACGTACCGGTGGACTCATCGGCTGCCAGGATGCCTTTTCCTGGAGCCACTATCCTCTCGGCGATGTCCTGCAGCTCCTTCTTCTGCTCAGGAGTCAGTGCGGGATACTGATGAGTCATGGTGGCTGGAGGAGAGACACAGAGAGGTCACGGCGAGCCGACCCGCTCGATTTCCCAGCACTGGCCTCATGCTTATGGGGCCTCTTTTGTCTGCAACTTGGCTGCTTTGCTGCAGTTCCATGCTCTTCTCGGCGACAGAGGGACGGCTGAAAGTGACAAACTCCTGCTGGATGGCACCAAAGTGTTTGTGTGTGTGAGTGTGTGTGTGTGTGTGACAAAAGGAAAGACCGCAGGCTTCCTGAAAAACTTCCTGAAAAACAAAAAAGGTTAAGCGGATTTAGCTGCTGCTGTGAGTCTAGAGGCCAAATAAGTCCTTCTCGTTGACATTCACAGCATCAGCAGCTCCACCTCCGCTAACTCTAAACAAGAAATTTGCCTTCTGATATGTCGTCTGGTCGGAGTCACACAGAAACCGTTTGGTGGTAGCAGTCGTGCTGTTACGACGTGCAGACACACACACACACACACACACACACACTTCAAACCAGATTATTTTGTCCCCTATTCTCCTCTTCACCCTGCCGTAAATAAGCAGTTACATAACCCCTCCCCTCCTGCCGCACAGCAGACAGAGGGAGCGATTATGTAACCGCGCTCCTATATGCTCCACTGCCGGTCTCCTTTATAGCAGCAGCGCTGGATGCTGCATGGCTCATTTCTCTCTCCACGGCAACGCGAACTGCTCCCGTTTTCCACGGATGTCATGACAAAAATCCCGGTGCATGCTCTCGCTTTCAATTAACGCTTTCCACACACAGCGCCGCCGAGCTTACTGAGCCATGCCGCCGCTCTACGGCTCCATTTAGCATCTACGGAACGTGCAGGGGAATGAAATGCCCCGTTTTCCCCGCGCAAAAACGCATCGCTCCCGCTCGTGCGAGGGAACATGCTGTGACTTCTCTTTCTGGTTGGCTGCACGGGTCGCCGAGTCCTCCCCAGCGTACGACATCACTCGGATAAGCTTTGTTCAACATCACAAGGACACCAGGACATAAGATCGGCTGCGGTTGCATCTGTGTGAGAGAAGTTGCATCTTAAAATGACAAAAATAGGCAGCTCAGTCTCGCCTGCAGTGTGTATGGAGGTGTGTACGACTCAGATGAAAGAGCTGCGTTTACCATAATGACTGAATTGCACTGGACTTCAATCTAGAGATAAATCTTCATGTGAGGACACTGGGATCTACATTTCAAATGTAAAATAAAAAGCATTGCAGGGTGGAGCATGTGCCATTAATAAACTCATTTATTAAAATGAATTCCCAACTGCTGTTGGTCTGCTCGAGTAGGACACTACCTAACACACCCTGTATCCTCTGTGTTAATCCTCAGCTTAAAGCTGTGAGGTAACAACCTTTAGAAGAGGCACACACACACACACACACGCAGAGGCCTCCCAGTGAAAACTGTGTGTAGTTACAACAACGCAAATGTCAAGCAAGACTGACTGCTGGTATTATCTACACACAGGTCAAGTTAAAGAGGCCGGACCTGCGGGGAACAGAACTGTACTTGCCCTGAAGGAAAGTATATGCGCAGCCCTTCAGTGAATAGAGGGGATATTTACTTTTGATAAAGGCTAAGCCAAGGGCGCAGGCATGATGATGATGTGTGGGACCTCGGCGTGTTTGTGCGAGCACGGCTCCGCTCCGCTGCTCACCAGACTAAACCCATGCCCAGCAAACACCCGCTATCTTTCGAGAGGCGCCTGCGTGCTTCAACAGTTGGGTTTCAATGCGCTCCTGCTGCGTCCGTACTGCGCAACAATAAAAATAGCTTGCTCTCGTGTCCCGGCGGCGTACCGACGTGACATCAAATCACCAAGTAAAGTCGACGTGACATCAAATCACACCGTCAGCGTCCTTGTCTTGTGCGTCCAGACTTCCTTGATGCCACCATTGCCTGACATTGCGCAGTCAGCAGCCACCACCTGTACCCCCGGAATAGATGCTGACAACTAGCACATCCCTGCTTACCCATCGCACACGCGCACACACACACCAATTATGAAGGGGCTATGGTACAAAAATACAGACTCAGTGGTAACACAGCCAACTGTAACCAACTCTGACTTGAAAACAACACAACTGTTGTTAAGCTGAACGTGGAGCTGACTGAGGACGCATGAAGGGGCACCTTGGAAACCTGAAAACATTTCAGATCACATTGTGTGTCTCTAATTTATGATCAGACCGGAGCGGCCCATTAACAGCATTAATGTGGCGACGGGCTAGTATGGGAAAATCAGCCCAATCCGCTGAATCCAACGCCAAACAGGGTGACAAAAGACGTGTGATGTTGCAGCCATCATGGATAACATTTTTTCAAATGTTTAACACATCAAGTGACAACCTCTTTCTTAACTCAATACGGTGTGAAAAAAAAAAAATCCAGCACAGAAGCAGCGTGAGTTGCCTCTTTCTCCACAGAAAGCAGCCTCGACACTGTTAACACTTAGCTAAAGATTGCGGGTCACACTTTGTTCTTGTTTTCCCGAAAATCCTCACATCCCTGTTATGAGACATGAAAAGCATCAATGCAAAAGGAGATACTCCTTCATGTGCCTCAAGACCTCTTTCTCATCATCTATCCGAGGACGTAATCACTTGCTTTGGTGACATTATAGCACACCCAATGGCAGCCGAGAACACATCTGAATTATTGCCCGGGATGTGGGAAAACCACGTTTGTCTCGACACTTTCCCTCCATGGGAATTAATGGACAAATCAACATGAAGCTCATGTTTGCGCTGCGGGCGCCGGGACCGCAGGTGTGGCAAACTAATTTAAGTGAATCTATCAGGGCAACGCTGCGAAAGAGAATGCTGCATTTTTTTCTTTCAAATGGGAATGTTTGTCTAACTTTCTTCTCCCGAGTCACCGATCGGTTTATACGAGTGTCCGTGACTGGTCCACATAGGCCGACTTGATCATCTGCTTAATTGGAAAAAAAAAAAAAAAATTAAAGCTGATGAAAATTCCCAGAAAATTAAGCTAGCCCTCAGCGCAATTAAATGATGTCGGTGTTGTGCGCTGAATCCATCTGGTCGAAAAAGACTGAAAATAGACTGGTTGAATGTTTACTGCCGGGAAGACTCAACATTAGCCGTGTTTGGCTTCAGGGAAACTGTGTAAAGGTGCTACATCACAAATTAAAGAGCCCACATACTGGGAACTATCTACACTGATAAAACTCAAGTTAATTTCATTTAGCGCAAAAAACTTTGGCTAGCTCAATTTATATTTTGAGGGAACAATGGCAGTTATCACGGTAGCATGTGGACATGTTTGTGTGTGTGTATTAACAGGTGAACTCGCCTGTGATGAACATCTGTTGTAGCTATTATTAGCGTCCGGCTAATGCAGGCAAATGCATGCAATCTTTGGCAGCTATTAATCCTTTCAAGTTAATAGCAGGAGAGAATTTATGTTCCCCTCTGGCTCAGGGGCACCTCTGCGGGGCAAATGCTGAAAAGCCCGTTTGAAAAGCATCTTCAATTTTCGATAAAAATGCAAGGTGCTGCAAAAAATGTCACAATGACATGAAGCAGCCCTGTTATCACACAGCAATGCCGGTTTATCTGTTGCATAGGGTGCTGGAGGAACCCTGTGATGAAGGACATCTCTGCTTGATTTGATAACTACTGCTTTAAATGTGCCTTCAAGACCTGAGCCATCATATCTGTATGTGCGTGCGTGTGTGTGTGTGCTGGTAAGAGGGGGGAGGGGATGTCTGGTCATCAGGTCTCTCATCCAAGCCTGTTGCAGAGTGGTCAGCCTCAACAGGGCACGAAGCAGCGTTTCTGCACTGCGACATGGAGATGCGACGCCCGGCTCCCCTCTGTGGCGCCGCGTGAGGCCACTTAAAACTTCAGGGGCCACAACTGCGCGATCGCACATTAAATAATAATGCTTTCATTAAACGCCAGTAAAATGTAGCCCACAGTACCCAGACTTTCTGACATGGGCTAATGGGAAGGAAAAAAAAAAAAGCATATTACAAGACAGCATTAATGATGTTATACAACTATTTCAATAAGGATTAATCACAGTTTTGTTAAGACGGGACAGAAGAGCAAACTAGGACAAACATTTCTTGACTAAAACCCACTTTTAACACTGCCCGCATGAAGGTGCTGCCACCTCAGAAGCATTATCAGACATTTGTGAGAACCGGTGCCGCAAAAGACTCACTTACCGGCCCCGGGGTGCAGCTAGACATCACAAATACATGAACACAGTCGAGGAGGGACATCTACATCTACGGCGTTCGTGCTGCTTTTTTTTTTCTTGAAGCGCAGCTGCAGGCTTTACACTACGAGACGCTTTTAAGCTTGCATGCTATTTTGCCCAATATTTATACGGCAGCGGCGAGGGGGGTATGCCGAGTTTTGTCAAACTAAACTCGTGCTGCACCACACCTGCAACATTTAGTGATGTCAAATATTGTAGTAATAAGCAGCAGGGGAGGGATAGCGGTGTTTGAAGAACTTAGCAACCGCTCCTTGCTGGCAGGCGCTGTTGCGTTGCAGCAGCATCATCATCATCATCATCATAATTTGTCGGGAGGTTCACCCACCTTTTTGTTTCAGCTATGCCGCAAGCTGCGTGAGCGCTAGGCAGCTGAAATGGCTCCAGCACTAGTTAGAGGTTAAGAAAGCCCGCTTGCTTGCCCTGCGTGGTTTTTTTTTTTCCTTCTATTTTTTGGGTTACCGCTGGCCTTGGCGCCGACGTACGTCCCTGCGTTTGGGCTGCTCGTATCTTCGGGCCTCGATCCGGCAGAGCTAGCAGGGGCAGCGTTTCCCATGCAGCTCTCTGACACGAGAGCCCGCGGCGGACGTGGAGGCTGCGTGCGTTGCGTTTCAAGAGAGAAGGTTTGACAGTGTTGAACAGGTGAGGACTTCGTTTCCCCCCCCTCGACACCGCCTCGCCACGCGGACTGCGTTGTCGTGCAACCTCGAAATGCGGTGAACGTGACGGATTTCTGGCGTTGTGACTCATGGCTACATCGTTTCATGCGACTGTATCACGGTCAGGAGTCACATGTACACTACATGACGTTTCATATGGCAAAGAATTAATGGATGAATTGAGACAAGTATCCATTATAATAAACTGTTATTTCCAACCTTCATTTATCTCTTTTAAAATAAAGCTACTTTTTCAAGCACTGCTGTGCATTGCTATTCTCCACCTTAATCTGAAGAAATGCTCAATTAAATTGTCCATTATTACGTCCCAAAAACCAAGTTAACACACAGATCAGCCATAAGGAGGAGGGCTATTATGAGGAATTTTTCTTGAATCTGTTTTGAGAGCAGTGTTGACATATTTCCATGATTGCTTTTGATAATATTTTGCCACCCTAATGCATACAAGAGGGACAACCAAAATATTAGGGACACCTCTCACTGTGGCCCATTACAGCTCAACAGGGACCATCATTCAAATATGTCATCACCTCTCTCAAACGGATTCAATAAAGATATGTAACTCAATCGGTTATTTTGTTATCAAAACAGGACTAAACCAGAATACATACATATATATATATATATATATATATATATAAACCCAAAAATATGCCTATTTTTGATGTGGATTCGCCGATGAATCAGGCCTTCTGGTTGATGACACGATGGTTTCCACGGCGTCTCCTCCGAGCGCCCCGCCCCGCCCCGCCCCGCGTCACCTCCGAGGAGGTCTACGTGCCTCGGCGCAAATGCGCACGAACGCGCCGTCCCTCGCCCGCTGCCGTTGCTGCCGCTAGCATAAACGCACTTTCTAAAAAAAAAAAAAAAACACACACACACACACACACAGGCGGCCGGAGAGGGCGTGTCGTCCCGAGCGGACAGGTAGACACGGCAGCCTCCCCCCCGCACCGCTTCCATCCCTGAAGGTCATCTTTGTGCGGCGCCCCTCCTGTTGCGCATTTCGACGGCGCGCCGAGATGCGCAACTTCACACGCACGTCTCCAAACGAGTGGAGGGTCAGCGCGGGCCCCCCCACCCCCCCCTTTCCGCGCTGGCATCAACCGGTGGCTGGTAAATCTCGGCTAGCTAGCCAGCCGAGGAGGGGGAAGTTATCTTTAGGCTGCGTTGCGCAGCCTTTCACGTCATCCGTCGTCTCCCCCCCCCCATGAGGGGAGTCTGAAACTCGGGGTGACATAAGACTTGGCTGCCAAAGTTGCCTCTTACCTGCTGGTGGGTGTCAGAGCGCGGAGGGTGAGCGAGCGAGCGAGAGGCGAGCGGAGGATGCGGAGTCTTCTGCGTCTCTGCTGCAGCGCAACGTGACCCTTTACAAAACCCTCGAGCCGGGAGGGGCGGAGCTCACGCGGTTGCGTCATGCGACAGCGAGAGAGAGGACAGCCGCGCGCATGCGCATGCGGGTCATCCCACCCGCTCGGCGAGAGCGCAGCATGATTCTGCATCTTTGAAGGAAGGAGGAAAACAAGGGAAAAGTTGTTATTGGGCTGCATTTCACTGCACAGCCTGATGTTCAGGGAAGCCGTACAAAGCCGGGCCCTATATGTGTACGCACTATAATATGATATATAACATGAGCAACCGAATAACCAGTCCAATTCAGAGAATACACTGAATGTGACTCATATCTCTGAGCACGCATGAGAAATGTGAATGTAAAAGCAGTCATCAATGACCATAAGCTCAATGAACACCGACTGAGCACGACATCGTGATAACTGCACGTTTACCACGTAATGCAGCATCACTGCAATGAATTCTCCCTTCAGGAAGAGTTTTGAATTTTGATTTGAATATGTTCGGGAGAGGTGTTGCCATATTCTAATGTTTAGTTTTTTTGCGACTGTAATTTGTGATGCCGTTGAACCGTGCTGGGTTACGCTGAGAGGCGTCCCTAACATTTTGTCATCCTGATGCCTTATTAACTGAGAGGTGTCCCTAATATTGTGGTCTTCCCATTAATATGCATCAG
>CAAKHG010030763.1:0-10245 GCA_901007715.1 Dactylopterus volitans | reverse complement strand
TTAAATAAAAATTTTTTTTTTTTTTTTTTTTTTTTTTTGGGGGCGTGCAGGGAACTGCAGGGTCTCCTTGGCTGACCCACTGCGACTTTCCAAGGGGAATGGCATCAAGAAGTTTCCATGTCTGATGCTAACGTTGTTTCCCCCTGAAAAGCCCGCTGCTAAAACGGGAGGCTCCGAGTCCAGTCATCCTCACGCATTGACCTCATAGATAGCTGGAGGAACACATCGAGCTGGAGGGTGACCGTGCTCCGCCGCGCACACACAAAACACACACACGCGCGGGTCCACTTTTAATGCATCACTCATGCCGACAAACATAGACGCGAGCTGTGAAAGAGGAGCTCCCCCTTCACTTTCTCTATTTCAGGGACTTTATAGCCACTTGCCCTTTAGCCCGAACACGACTCACGCAATCGCGGCGGCCGGGTCGCGAAGCCCGGCTGATGGCGCGGGCGGCGTGAACGTCTCCGCGGGAGGATGTTCCCCTACCTGTGCGAGCGGCGGTCGGCGGTAACCTCCCAAACTAAGCTGGGAGTAAAGAAAAAAAAAAAAACAATATAAAAAAAAAACCTGCAGAGGAGCAACCCGGTGTGGGACAGAAGGCGTTAGAGTGGAGGATCTGGCTGCTGTGCCTCCTCCTCCTCCTCCTCCTCGTCTTCCTCCTCCCCTCTTCTAAATAGCCCGCCGTCTGTGCTCACCGTGATCAAGGGAGCGACTGCTGCTGCTCGCCGCTCGCGCCGCTCTAAGCCTGCCCCTGCTGTGGGAGGTCTATCACAACAGCCCGTTGGACTGAGGTGCGTGTGTGTGTGTGTGTGTGTTTGTGTGCGCGGAGGGCATTGGATTTCAGGGTATTCCAAGAGTCTGATAGAATGATATCAGTCCGGGAAAGTTAGTTAGTCTCCACCTAAATCGTGTGAAGCAGGAGCAAAGCTGTACGTGCAGTGTGAGAAAAAGAAAAAGACTCAAACAATTATCACGTAAACGACGCGTGACATGTACAGAAAAAAGGGGGCCGTTTCCACTCCCGCGCGCTCGTGCCCGAAAAACACGTGTAATGGAAAGAGCTACTCCGTCAAATTTAACGAGCTCTCCTCGAGCGAGCGAGCGAGCGAGCGGGCGGGCGGGCAGGCAGGGGGAAAACTCCACCCTGCTGCAGACAGATGGGGAAAACAGAAATGCGCAACAAGTGAAAAGTAAAAAAAAAAAAAAAAAAGTGCGAGCTGCTGATGATCTGATTTGCGTGAAGCGTTCAAAGGGCTTCTTCAGTCACATGTGCGCACACACGCACTCACACACTCGCACACACACCACACTCCTCCCAGCCTGGAAGCTTTGCAGCTCACATCACCTGGCAATCTCTCACGCATTAACACACAACTGACCCTTTTTTCACTCCGGCCTGATGCCAACATGTGACTTTCTCCGCCCGCGCCGCTTCTTTTTCCCAATTTCAATTTCAAAAATTCAGTTACGAATCGTGACATAATGTTGCTTCCCCCTTCATTGGACTCACAAATGCCGCCGACTCGAGCCCTTTCAGCTCTTTCCTCTCTTTGTCTGCGTCCTCTGTGGATTATTCCCGTGATGGTGATGATGATGATGATGGGGGCGGCTGCAGCGGGGGGGGCCGTCAGAGCGAAAGCCAAGTTCAGCCGGTCCTCTTTGACCGCTGCGTGTGACGCGACGACAGAACCCGCCCGTCCGCGCTTCAGGAAATCTAATCTGTCATTTCACGCCCGAGTCGGTGGGGCGCCTATTTATGTTTGCCGCTGGCCGCCGTGTTTTCCCGTCTGGTGGCAAAGGAACCACCTAAGCCTCCGTAAATCACCTCGGCCGGTCGGGGGAGAGGGCGAGCACGTGGGCGCGTGAGGTCTTTCACCGCGCGCGCCCGTGTTGGTCCGGTGCTTCCACAAACTCCCCAGGGGGTGAATATTTGCCTTGTGGTGCCAAACGCATTAGTCAGAGGAGAGAGTCTGGAGTCCTGACCTCTTAGACTTTATCAATTACATAACCACTGGACACAGTGGAGCATGACTGTCTTGAGTGGGGGGGGCGGACCATCATGGTTGCATCATCTCCTCATCGGAGACTAATCGAGCAAAAAAAAAAAAACAACAACAAATCCAAAACAAGTAAATCAACTTCAGGCTGCTACAGAAAAAAAAAAAAAAACTGTGAAGGGTGCTGCCAGATATTTTAAGGTTGCGAGGGCAGATGGCGCAACTGCGTGACCCCCCGATCTTTCACCCTTGACCTCCCACCCCATGGCAGTAGATCCCCTTTTCAGCGGAAATAGCACGTTCCACCACCTCCGCCCGGCCTCCTCGCTTACACGGACGCACACACACACACACACACACACACACACACACACACACACACACACACAAAACAAACCACACGGAGCTGTGGGACGAGTGTGTGGGCATTCCAAAACAGCCCGGGGGGGGCGTCAATGTCTGCTGGCCACAAAAGTGCGGCATTAATAAAGAACGATGATGAAACATTTCTGAGAACGTCCCCCTCGGGCCTCAACTGCTTCGACCACTAATAGACACGCAGGAATAAACCTCCGAGTTGCATTCGCGTTCAAGAAACCCTCCAGTAGCCGCACCCGTTCGCCCACCAGAGCGTAAGAATAGCCCGGCGCCATATTTGGTGAAAGTTAATGGATGAACTATTGATCTGGCGGCAAGGCATGTCTTTACTGTACGCGGGGGCTCGAACGCAACTCTGACATTGCTGTAAATGATCCACACAAGAAGGGCGGGCTCGCGGTCCGAGCCGGAGTCAGTCGACTCGATCTGAGACGGATGAAGACGACAGCGCCGGCGAAGCAGACCTGATGAACGTCGCGTTGGAGGTCAGCGGGGAGCGTGGCCAGCTATTATTCTGTATATAGCGACGGTAAGAAGACGAGGCGCCGTTGCGTCAGCCGGAGCAAATCTGAAACATAAAATCAAACGACGACAAACGGTCACGGTGCAGATGCGGTACCTTCAGGCTTGATCAGGCGCATTAGTGACACATTAGCCAGGGAGGCGCACAGGGACGACGCAGTAAACACATTTTAAAAGTGTAACCGTAACTCTGGGAGTCAAATACCAAGTGCAGGAACTGGCGGCTTGATGAACACTCGCCCCGCAGTCCATTAAATATTCATCGAAGATTGCTGCGCATCAATGTGAGCACAAGCTGTAATAGAGGACAAGGTAATGGAGGTTGATTTAGAACAGGCCGGAGAACCATATTGATTGATATCGACGTGGAATGCCGCGTTTGCCTCGAGTTCCCTGCAGATGTGGATGCCCTCCACTACACTTGGCCCGAATCTTGAATTCTTACTGCATCGTTTGGGCGTTTCAAAAGAGTTGCAGTGAAGTCGGCGGAATCCTCAAGCAATAATCCAGCAAGATCATCCAAACAACCAACCAACCGGTCATCGGCTCTTAGTAACAGGCTTTGTATTGGAAAGGTTTTACATGCCTTAATCAACCAAACGGGCTGGTCACCTTCGGCGCCCATTTCTGTGTTTGCAGAGCCACCAGACGGGAACCATCACGAGAATGCAGACTTCCGCAAACGCAAAGGCCAAGCCACTAAAACCCATCCAAAATTCAGAAATCCTACCTCCATGGATGCCTTATTGCTTCCCTATGGACAGATCTTCAAATATGTTAGTCCAAATATGGGAATCGAGATTGAATTTGTTGTAAAAAAAAAAAAAAAAGCCTGACGACGTTGGACTTATGTAAGACTGAAAACGAACACAAAGCCATAACGCATGCTCACACACCATAAGCTAGCCCCTCGTCCAGACGGCTCATCCACGCGCGGCATCGAGTTTCACCCTGGATGAGGCTGCGCGTCTCAGGAAAAGCCATCAATGATCTTCAGCGGCGCTGCGCAGGGAAAATCTTGAGGGCCAAATGAGGAGAGTGCCTGATGAGCTGGCTGCTGCCATCTGATTCCCGAGGTGACGAGGCGCTTTCACGGGCCGACTCTCGCTCGCCGGCCTCGGTCTGGGGAGACTACAAAGGCGCGGCCGCGTCATTAAGCCCGAGGCCCTGATAGTTTGCGCAGATCGCCCTCAAAGCTCTCGCCCTAATCGACATCCCGGTAAACGCTTCGGCGCTGAAGTGGCAGCGCTGCCTCGGCCAGGCGCAATGGCGATGCTGGGGCTTTGTGAATATGATCCGCTGCAGCGGGCTCTTTCAGGCAACACACAAACGCGATTGCAGAATTTTCCAAATGGAAGCCGTCACACACACCGCAGAGAGATATAAAAAAAAAAAAACAGTGCTTCATTCGCCTAATCTGATGCAGTAATTATCTACGTAGATGATTAGCTGTGTCTCTTGTCGTATTTTATTGAGCAATAACACAATGCGAAAGGCTGAGGTGGTCCACACTCTATAATATCGTTCAGTATAATTTTTTTCACAACGTTCTGCCCGAATCCGTTGCCAAACCCCCTCTGCTGACTTATGCACACGGAAACAAAACAAACCTGGCTGCGATCACACGACACACGCGGAGAAACGCTATTTCTTCACCTCCCAATCAATGCGGGCGCCCTGGACAACTCGAATGACTCATTAGTGCACTGGTGGGGACATGACCCCCTTTGCCCCATGACCAAGTGTGAGGTGGAGGCTCATCGGTTGAAGTCTGGGCGGTGGTTTCGACCCGCTTGTTCCTTGATTCCTCGGGAGGAATCCCAAACCTACTGGTGCCTGAAAGTGTGAGGAACATGATGCTGCTTTTGAAAAGTGAAGCTATAACATAGAGCAGAAAGGGCGGGTGCATGAATAGAACTCTCTTCAGAGGAGACACAATAACATGATTGCAATGAAAGGCCAGTATTCCCGGCAGACCCCGTGATGAGTGTGTTTGCGCGAGCCAAAAAAAAAAAAAAAAAGGTTCTTTTCCTTTTGTGAAGTTCATCTCCACCCCATTTACCTTTTGGATCTGAAGAGACCCATAAATTATGCAGAGACTCGTCCATTTCCCTGAACTTCCGTGTGCATAACAACCAAAGCAAACATATCTGATATCTCCAATATAAGGGAAAGTTGGACAAGTGAACGTCGGAAGCCGAGTGCAGGTGTTCCATCACCTGTGCAGAAGGTGTCCGCGGACTGTTTGACTCAGGTGGCCGTTTCGATGAGGCGTCCTGAGTCAGGCCCCCCTCACTGAATGAACCTGCAAGGCAGGTGAACTGTCATTTTCTGTGGCTCATCGAGCACGCCAGAAGAGGATAAAAGGCATATGAAGACCAGAACCTGCGAGATGGGCCTTCAGGTGAGGGGTCGGGATTAACTGGGGCTTACTTTCAGCCCGGATCAGCTGAGCAAAGATGGCTGCAGAATAAAGAGCGAGGCCGAGAGCGTCTGGCCAACAGCTGGAGCACGGCTGTATATCCACGCGGGGGGATGCTTATCCACTCCTACGCATTGTGCACTTTAAGGGTTAGCCGTGTGCCACAGAAACCCCGATAGCACTCGCGCTCCATCCAGGTATCATCCTTACAGCTGACAAGACCAGTGCAGACAATACTAGAGTGCATCACTGTGTAAGAGTCCGTAACTGCTCCTGCAAGTTGTAAGCTGCAAACCGTCTGACGTGTAGCACATCGTCGCTTTCAAATCGGCTGTTAGCACCGAAGTGCCACCGAGCAGGAGCCCGTTAGCCGCCGCCCCTGCTGCGGGGCTTCCAAAGGGGGACACTCGACAACACAAGGCACTTGTTCTCTCCCGCCGCTCCGATTCGGTCGTCTTAAAAAGCCTTTTCTTCTTCCGTCTTGGCTGTTATGCAATCAGAGCTGCGCGGAGTTTGGAGTCAAAGCAGCCTAATCCGCCCAAATCTGGGGACCAGACTGAAGGATTGATAGTGGAGGGGGGGAAGTGTGTTGCCAACACAAAGAGCCAGACGTTTCACCTCTGCATCTTCGTGGGGAAGTGGCTGACCCTGTCCGCTAAAAAATCACACCGCGGTTATGGTATGACCACAACTATTTTGCAAATGTTAAAACAAAATGTCGCAACCCGACGCCTCTCGCTCTGGTGCTATATAAAGACATCGTCACATTGGTGGTTTTCCAATTGAACACAATTGCACTGCTTTCAAAACACGATTCAGAGTGCTGATTACACGTTTAAGGACATAATTTAGAGGGTTGATAAGCCGCACTCCAAGATGTACATCAGACTGCTGGCAAAACTATCTCAGATCTCTTTTGTACAACTTCAATTTTTTTTCTTCTCTAAATCAGAGACAGTTTCAGTTCTTTGTGTGTTTTTGTCACTGTTTTTTGTCATTGACGTTTGTCACCTTCCAGCAAAACTTGCAGCGGGCTTCGCAGTCGGCCGCCCGCGCTACCCAGCCGGTACCAGAGAAGGGCAATGCGTTCTTGGAGAAGCGCTGCCATGCCGACATTTTGGGCAGAATCCCTTTCAATCATGAAATCGGGATTGCACAACCCGGACTCTTCCACGCAGAAGCAGCAGCCACTGACTCCACGGAAAGGCCATAAGCCATCCGTGACTGCCGCTCAACCTGAAACATGGCCCGCTCATGAATTCGCTGGCTTCCACCCTACATCAGCTTATAAATGAAACCGTGAATGCCTCCATGTTTACTTACATACCACACTGACATCTTTGTTATTGTTCTTTTGCACTGAGGCCCGCAGTGTGGGGGAAGGAGGAGGTCGGCCTTAATCCCCAGGTTGATTGTGGTCAGAGCCGCCGCTGAGGCCCGAGAAGGATGATGCAGTGTGTTTCGGTTTATTTACTGGATTTTTTTTTCACTTTCTTGCCATCATTACTACAAATTATGAGACCGCATAATGATAGGGAGGCTTGATTACCAGTGAGAAAAGATCCGACTTCTTGGATCTTATCTGAATCCGGCAAGTTTCACCAGCCCAGATTTGTAAACCCGCGAATCTTCTCCGGAAACACACACACCGTCATGCAAAGCTGTCATCTTCAGAATGTCAGTGACTTCACACTTGAGATCTGAGCGTGATGACTGCGTCCCAACCTCGCATAAAACAGCTCGGATTCGAGGCCTTTGCTCGCCGAGTCGGCACACTTTGTCCAAAAAAAACCCCAAAACGTGACCTCGTGTTGCCAATCACGTTGACACACCAGCTCCAAACTTTTCCCTCCCTCAATTAAGCTTTTGGAGCAGCCTAGAATTTCTTTTTCCACATTTTCGACCGCCATCCGACCACACAGAAACACTGTACATGCAAATGCCATTATCCCCAAAAAAAAAAAAAAAAGAATCTGATAAACCAATTCGGGTCATTTCCTCGCGCAAGGGCCCTTTACGGATCGGCTCATAATGGGGGCCGGTGAGCACTGATGGCTAAAGGTGTCACAAGCAGACAGCGGCTGTGCTTTTGGGGGGGGGGGCGGCTTCTTGCTAATGGCGACCAGTAATCAGCCTGTTTGGGAGAGCCCCAAACGTGGCGGCTATTCCAGTCTCAAGTTCCGCAGCGGCTACGAAAACAGCACGCATCTGGCTAATGATTTTAATCACGCACGCAGGAATGGTGCGGCGGGTGTGCCACGGCCCGAAGTCCTATCATTTCAAGACACAAGAACCCTTATTCATGCTTTCTCCCGTCTCCTTATTCAGTGAATGCCCCCTCGGAGCAACGCCCCACGAGAGCCAGATCATATGAGCGTGCTCTCACCTGCAGCTCGCACAGCTGATCTATTCCTGACTGGCGAGCCCGTGGAGGGTTCAGGCTGGCGGGGCACCTGCAGTCCGCATCCACTTGAACCTCCAGTTCCCTCTGGGGACGTGTGTCCAATCAACGGTGACGCACTGAAATCTACTTAAATTGCTTGTTGACCTGTTTTCTCTCTCTCAAAAGTAATGTCATTGAAGTATTATCATTACCGTTCATAACCCGCGACCAGAACGACGAGAAGATCGTCCCCTGACCTCAACGCAGGCTGCCATATTTTGACCGTTAGTCATTAGTCAGAGGACCCCTCAGCTTGTCAACTCGGCTGAAGCAGCTGAAAACCTATTGCACAACATTATGTGACCAAGAGATATCGGCCGTGCTTCCAGATAAAAGCGAATCTCTGCTACTCACATGCTGTCAAACATGTCAGCTGCTGCTAAGAAGCCCGGCTGACCGTCGCTCGTCCGCGGCTGAACGCTCCGATCCAGCAGGGGCGTCGGGGAGAGGTGTCAGCCGACGGGATATCGGACAACCCGCCGGACGCAGATTCAGCGCTTGAAGTCTAGTTTTAGCCTGCGCCGAGCAACAAAACCCACACTGACATTCCCGGTCACTCCTCCTCCCCGAGAACAAACAAAACAAAAGAGCTTCAGAGTGGAGGAGTCTGACTTTAACTCCTCCGACTCCTCGCTGACGGACGGAGACAATCTGCGGAGGACCGGAGGTGGAAGTTGGCGGACCGGCGACACAGCAGACTGAGCGGCGAGATACCGTCGCCAGGACCAGAGAGAAAAATGCCAGAAAAATGCCTTTTATGTGGCTCGTTTTCGCCTGCCTTGTCCCCATGAAGAGGAAACGCTTGAAGATACGGCATGCGCACATCTTTATTTTACAGCTTTCAAAAAATTTTATTTAGCAGAGCGACTAAATGCAACAGCTTTTGAAAGAGTCAGAAAACTACTGCAAAAACATCGACGTCTCCTTCTCTTTTTTTTTTGTGCTTCATCTCATTCGTCTTTTCTCAACATACGTTCTCGTTCCTCTACTCGTCTTATTTCTTTCATAAATGGTTTGTAGGCCAGCTGAGTGGATCAGCCAATGACACACAGCCGACCAAAGAAAAACAGGACGCCCAGTTCACCGTCCCCTCTCGACTTAAACATCTACATTCGTCCTCACATCTGCCTCCTCTGTGTTTTCTGCTGTCTGTTTGCTCGCCACTTTGACGTGACTGGCTCATGCAACGGCGCCGCGGGGGGTTCCACACCCAGGGGACTCTGGGAAAATGCAGGATTGTCAGGCCGAGCAGTTGAACCGGTCATTGGACATAACAATGTACTTTGACGACTTTAAAGGAGAACTGTGGCACTTCAATTGTACTCTGCTGCTACAGAGATTTTACAGAAATTTTAATAAATAATTCTCAATTTTGTTCCCGATTGTAGAGAATTACTGCATTCGTTTGCGTCCTCTGCACAGTGGCGCAAGAATGAATGTAAACTAGCTTTGCTAACATACTTGGGATACTTCATGTGCAGGAACAACCAAAAACAAAAAAGAAAAAGAAACAAAAATCCCAAAAGCCAAAACTGCTCAAGCGCAGCTATGGCTGGCTTTATATATATTTTTTAAAATCCAAAATAAACACAATCGCAGTCGACATCAATCTTTCTGAAACCAACAACCACGCAGACGGCGCTCACCCGACGCTGATCCCGACGGAGCACCCGCCCTATAATTTCAAGCTTCATGAAAATGCCGAGATCTTCCTCCCGCCCCCCTGGATCCAAGTACAGTGGTGTCGCACTCTTTTGTCGCTTCGGGAAGATCTACGCACCTTCCCTTGTCTTTCCCCCCCCTCCGAGCTCTGAAAGCCACTTCCGGCTAATTGCCTTTTTTTTTTTTTCAGGACTCCTGAGTGTGCAGTTTCCTGGAAACCTTTGCGCTCTCGCCATCACCGCGAGATTCATTTGCATGAGAGAGAACCATTTGAACTGTTTTCCAAGAAAGAGAGAGAGAGAGAAAAAAAAAAAGATGCCGCTGGCGAGCTGATCTCATGCAGAAGCGCGGTGCGTCCGAGTCTGGCGGGACCCCGGGAGGTGAAAGAGGCGGTGAGGGAACATAAATGATGCAAGTTAATCAAATCAAAGTTCTAGAGGAGCTTCAGGTGTCCATGAGAGCGCTCCGCGTTTAAAGGGGATGTGAGGAGCTCAGGTGGCTGGCCGTTAAAGCGACATTCCCAGAATTCCCAGTCTCTCCTCCGCACTGCAGTCCGGCTGCGCCCTGAATTGGGAAGGTTGGGGAAGTGGCACAATTTTGCTGAAAAACACTTCCAACGCGCCGGGAGTTTAGATTTCCATCTGCATCCGCGCCCTTATTCGGGGAAAACGCGTGCGCTTGTGATCCTATGCGATAAAGTCCAATCCGGACTTGACCACAGCATCGCGGGGTCACACACACGCACACACAGGCACACACACACACACATGCAGACACACACGCACATGAATCCCCACTTAAAAAGAAGCGAGACTTAC
>CAAKHG010030757.1:0-14052 GCA_901007715.1 Dactylopterus volitans | reverse complement strand
TTTTTTTTAACGCCATCTGTGTGCCGTCTCTTAATTACCGTCTGCGTTCCTGTGGAGATTGGCTGCTTTGAATGCGGAGGCACGCAGCCGCATATCACACGAATGCCTGTGTGTTTTGTTTTTTTTATGTTTTTTTTTATCAAAGATGGGAGAGTAATAGTAGCCAGTGCGGCGCTGTCATCCGTCACATGCTGTTGATGTCTCGCCGGTCCGGGGAGGAGGGGGCGGGCGGGGCGGGAAAAATCCGGCTGTATGCGGATCCTCGGAGCTCATTATCAACATCTCCAAGTGAAGACGACAACAGGTGGAGCGCTGTTGCATGTTGATAATGACTCGGAGAGATGGGGCTTGACTTATTAGCGTTTTCAGTAGAATAAAAATAAATGAATAAATGAATCAAGCTTTTTCCAGCCGGGCGCCTCATCCGAGTCCGTGTTGCTGACTATGCGGAGCAGAGAGAGAATTTGTTTTTATGTTTTTTTTTTTTTTGAAGATGCGTTCAGGAGGAGTTTAACGTCAGAGTTTTTTATAAGGCAAAATGAAAAGCAAAGATACAACGGGGATGCAGTCCGAACGCGGTGTTGATTCATCGCGTCTCTCCAGACAGGAACCCCGCTGGGGGAGCCGGGGAAAAACCCTCTTTATTTTTTTTTCTTTAACCCTTGATATGTATGAGTGAATCAGCAAACCTCCAGAATATATTTCTGATTTTATACAGCATTTATTACGCCTATTGATCCTTTCGAGAAAAAAAGAAAGAAAAAAAAACAGCAAAAACAACATTTCCAGGAATTTATTTCCCTGGGTAGAAGGAAATACAAATGCTATAAAAAAAATAGCAATATAAGAGAAAAATACAAAACAATAAAAGACATGAACAAGGTATATATATATATATATATAAATAAAAGCTATACAAGACATGCATAAATTCAGAATTAAGCGTGGGACAGGCTGCGGAATGGGAATATTGCACTTGAATGGGTGTGTAAAGCTCATATTGCACACGACTGACCCATTTGCATCTTCCTGGTTTCTGCCGATTCACCGTGGGGTTTTTAGGTCAAGAGTTTAGGTGTTTTTACTGCGGACGTGTAAGAAAGACTGGAAAGTAGCGCTGAATTTCTTCCCCGGCAAACACGATCAGAAGAGCCCGGGCCCTCGTCCTCGCGGTTTCCCCTTTTTTGCTCCATTTTCCACCCCAAAAAGATAAGAAAAAACAAACACAACAAAGCGAAGCTTGTAGAAAGGAAATAAGCGAGTTCGCTGCCTCGACACGTCGGCTCAAGCGCGGCGGGTGAACGGTCAACTCGGAAAGTGGCTTCCACCGATCGGCGTTCCGCCCCTCAACAATTCCAGTGAATCTGAAAAGCCGCCGCCCCCCCGCCCCCTCCGGCTCACCCACCCCCGACTAGATGCTTTTTTTTTTTTTCCCAGGGAAAGTTTGGGGTTGAGGGAAAGTTTTTTTTGTTTTTTTTTTCCCCAGGTAATTCAAAAAAGTTCCTGCGGGCTACCGTTTGTTGCCACTCATGCTGTGTAACGGTAGCCGGCGTTACACCGGCAGTGTGCAAAATGTGTGTGTGTGTGTGTATGTGGATGTCTGTGTGTTCATCTGCCTTTGGTCGCCCCAGCGCTTCGGTCTGCTTTAACGACACCATGGTGACAGTTTTATGAATATAAAAGTGTGTATAAGATGCAAATTTGGGTTGCAACTAGGGGTGTGACGGTTTTGAACCGAACTGCTAAACGGCGGTTCAGAGGAGTTCGGTTTGGTGACTCGTTTTCTCATCTTGAACCGCGGTTTGGTCGCGCATGTCAGAATTACGAGGAGCACTTGAACGCAGCATGGACTCTCACACGTGTTGATGCTGGACAAACCTGAGCTAGCAGAACCCTCCGGCGGCTCTTCGGTCGTCCGTATGGAGGCATTTTGGATTTCCAGTTGAGACCACAGAGGCTGGTGGTCGCGTTGTTATCAAGACGCAAGTTATTTGTTGTTTGCGTTCAGCGAAACCGTCTGTGGGATTCAAAATGAAACTTGGTCCCAAATCAGAGCGAGCAAAAGCAACAACCAACGCTGTTGGGGTTTTCATAGCGTTGGACATGCGTCCCTTTTCTGTGGCTGAAAACCACCGATTCAAGCGACTGCTAAATGTCCGAAACCGAACCCAAGTTTGAACCGAAACGCAACTTAAAAACCGAAAGTTGAACCAAACCGCAGGTATGGTGAACCGCTACACCCCTAGTTGCACCCCATTCAAGTTACATTTGTGTAGAAAGTATTTGAGTACTTTTTTAGTGGAAACCCGCCGGAATTTTTTTTTCCAAATCCTGGATAAATGATAAAAAGTTTCTGAGGTGGAAAAGGGGCCCGTGTTTGTAGCACGTGCTTTTCCCTGAGTTTGTCCCGGGAAGGATCCCTTTTCCCGTCCCAGCGCATCAGACAGCGACTCTTAGTCTCCGGGCCTCTGCGGCTGACACGCGGCTCCCTTCTGCGCGGTGACGCTCACGGGCGACGCTGACAAAAGTGTGTGCTTTATCTTCGGCTGCGAGCTTCTCCTGAAACCAGAAGACTTGTGCCTTTAAACTCAACCAAACCTGCCCACTGGCTCCGAAGCACCGTAATGAACTTACGCTTCAGTTACTTCTAAGAGCTCTCAGAGTCACTGGAATGCCTCTCTGAGAGCCATTCGCACAAAGTCTCAGAAAAACATGCTTAGAATGTTCATTTTCTGTGGCGTTGTTATCAAATTACAAAGGCAAAATTCCGTGGTCCGATTGTGGTTCCCAGCCATTAAATCCCCGATATATATGAGTCATCCGCAGGCCATTTTTTTGCCAAAAACAAAACAAAAAAAAAAAAAAATCTGGCTGAAGCCTTCTACTTCATACTTCTCCAAACCTGCATTCTTCAATGTCAGCGGCACTCACACTGATTCTGGCTGCAGAGGGAAAAGAAATAAAAAAAAAATAAAACACAAAAATGCTGCCTTTCAAAAGATAACGACCGCCTGCTCGGACTGCAAATAGGCAAAGAGCCGCCTTCGGTTTAAATGGGCCGTGCCAGGGGTCAGGGGTGATAGAAGAATGTGCAGGAGTTATTAAAGTGAAAAAAGGTTTAAGAAAGTGCCGTCACGGTGTTGCCATGGCGCGCGGTAATTATCGGTATTTGTACAAGAATTATGCCCTCTGCACAAAGTACGATCAATAATTCCCCCCCAAAAAAGGCAGACTAATTTGACCATTCCGTGAACGTGTGGTTGAGGGTTGTTTTTTTTTTTTTGCGAACCCTGAAGGCATTCGTTTCCATGTGATTAGCTCCCAAACAACCATGCTTCCCTAAAGGTGAGCAACAAGTGACGTCCGTGCGTACCGAAGCCACGAAGCCGTGACTGCCTTTTAGACGCTATTAAACAGTGGAGTGACTACAGTGCATCAGTAGACTTTTTTTTTTTTTTTTTTTGGGTTAAGACGGGTGTACGATAATTCCTCTCAAGATACGATAATTTCCGCGTTGCTGGTACGATAATCCTGCATTCATCACCAACTGCCGTAAAACTGCTGCAGCTGCACGGAGCCGGACAAATGCGAGACTCTGCCGTTTCTTTGGTCTACCCGCGCCAGCCGTCACCCACGGCAACCATCGCCCACGCCAACCATCGCCCACGCTGACCACGCTCTCTGTCAGCAGCCAGGTGCATCTTCTCCAAACACTTACCAGGCCTGCGGAGAGCACATCCACTGTGGTGGGTCGGGTCGCGAGCACTGCTGCCCACATCCGACTTTTTTGTTTCGCCGAAATGTGACGCAAATCTGATTCATTTTATGACAGTCTGAATAGTGCCATTTTTTCCCCCCCAAAATCAGATCCAGGCCACTTTCAATGTGGGGTCGGGTGCGCTTGATCGGACTTTTTTTACGCCTTCCACGTGAGACAAGACATCGCAATTCTGGGGCGGGACCATGCGGCCAGATTCACGTGGGAATTTTTTTTTCCCTCAATCTTCTTCTTCCCGATATTACTTTGTCGTAATTTCATCAGCTCCGAATGCACAACAGCTTCAAAACTGATGCACCTACGCCCAACCCGGGAAAGAATTGGATCTGAGCCCCAAAAAAAAAAAAAAATTGGAATTGAGCATTAATAACTGCAGTGTGAACGTTTCCCTAGATATGCCGCTGGCGCATTATCCATTATTATTATTATTATTATTATTATCATCATCCAGATGAAGACGGCAGCTTCCAGCTTCCTCGCCGTTTACGGGACATTAAGCACAGACAAGCGGGCGGATTCTCCTTCACATTTGCTGGGAGGGGAATCGTGAAGCCGTAAAAGTTCATCTGACGACCAGGTCTCCCTGCTGAGGCACGCGGCGATATGGGCGGTATTCTCAGCGACGTATTGCTGTTTCTTACAGATTCTTGAATATTGACCAATAACCGAGTTGCAAATTAGGATCTCAAACACAAACATGTTTTTGTTTTTTGTTTTCTTTTAATTTCTTCTGTCCAATGATGAAGCTCTCTTCTATTCAGGTCCAGAGCCTTAATTATCGTCATAGGTCACGTCTGTGTTTCCACTATTTTAATATCAGAAAGGGCTGCAGTGGAAAAGGTCCAATAGCCCTTCAGTGCCAGACATTGACTTTTTTATTCTTTTATTTTCTATAACCAGCAAAGCTACACGCTGACACCATCATGGCCTTTGAGCATTTTTTAATCTATTTCTGCCTCTAATGTGAGGACGGTGAACAACCTCGAACAGCATTAATGACACAGTCGCGGCAGCTGTAACTGTGAGGGAAGTGAACTGTGAGAGGCCCTCAGTCATATTTTCTCTTTGAGGTGAAGGCAGGATGGAGAGAGAGAGAGAGACAGGGAGAGAGAGAGCGAGAGAGACGGGTCTCCGCACTCTAAAACCCAAATTTAGGACAGAAATTTATAAATTATGGAGTAAAGAGCTTTAACAGAGGACTCAAATTCCATTTAAAATGTTGCTCTGAAATCTAAAAGTCGCTTTTTCTTTTTTTTTTCTTTTCTTAATCTGCCATATCAGCCACAATTCACAACTGCCTTATCGGTAAAGCCAAGCAACTGAATGCATGCTTAGAGATAAAACCCATATAACCAACTTTAATCTCAGCAGAGAGACGGCTGCACTGCAGCAGATTTAGCCGCCCGCCACTTCCCCAGCTGCGGCTGCTGGAGATGTGTGCTCACGTCAGCGTCAAGGCAACCGGGTACTGAAACAACTCAGTACTCGTGTACTGCGTGTAGTGCGTGTAGTGCGTGTACTGCGGTGCGCTGTCACATTGTTGCGTAGCTTGACACGTAGGCCGCAGGAAAGGACGGCGGATGTGACGGCGGCCAAAACTCCACAGTTGCCAAGTTACAAAAGGTGAAACACTGCTGGCCCACCTGCTGAATAATTACCCCCCATGAATCAACGTCCAATCGCGATGCCACGGAAGGACGAGATGATCATCTCCCGTGACATTTTGTCGACATTCCAGCTCTGCCTCCCTCCAGCCATTGAAAAAAAAAAAAAAATGTCATTGGAATGACAAACCCGGAGATTAATCATCATGATACTGCGATAGATGTTTTGTTTTTTTTCCCTCCAGAAACAATTGTTGTAAAATCCAATCTCCCAGCTCTCTGAAACATTTATAAAGGATCATGCATTTATTAGTGGAGGTTATTTAGACATTCTACATAGATCTGTAGTTTATAATTTGGTATAAACGCTTACTGTGGGGGATTTATTTGGTCCTGGTCCACGGTGCAGAAGAGTAGTTAAGGGTTAAGCAACAACGTACTAGCTTTGTGTACTAGCGTATACGGCTACATTCATTCGCAGCGTTTGGTCGCTCCATGTTGCAAAATCCTCACGTGGCAGAGACGGTCATGTCCCACGGTGGCCAAACCGAGGAGGAGAAACACCCCAAATAATAACCCCGTGAATCCTCGTCCAATCGACACGCTCCTAAAAAAAAAAAAAGATAATGTACGACATCATGCGAATTACTACTGCCAAAAAAAAGAATATTTAAGATAATGAAGACGAGGGGGACGGGGAGGTAGAAGCAGGATTGATCGATGCAGTGTCAGCAAGTTAAAAAAAAAAAACAAGGAAACAAAAAAGTGATTATATATAAAGAAATTCTTTGGCCATTCACGGCTGAATACGAGCCAGTTCCGTTCAGAAAGTATTCAAAGAAGCTGCTGCTGCTGGCGGATGGTGATGAAGGCGGGCGACGCATCCCCTCAAGTTACACCCTGACCTTTCCACCGGCGCGAGTTGCTTGTCTGCGTGATAGATGGCGGGTGGGATCCCTTTGAATTTAAATCTAATTTGAAAGTACAGTTGCAATCTGCATACGGCCATGCATCTACCGCTGCCTCACGTCAAGAATACGGCGGCGATTCCGACCCCGCTCTAGTGGCGCTAATTTATTTATTTATTTATTTTTTTTTTGCTCAATGCGACAAAGCTGTGAGAAAGTTTGAAAAGTTGCTGTTGCCACTGGTAACATACATATTATTGTATATATATTATTTATATAGCACCTTTCATACATGAGAAATGCAACCCAAAAGAGAAAAATGAAACAAACTCCCCCCGCCCCCTCGCTCATTATCATTCATGCAACACACACATTCACATACACAACCTTCAAACAGCATAGTACACAATTCCTCCTCCACCGCCAATCGTTAATATAAAATGGAATATTTAAAAAAAAAAACAAATTGATTACAGAACATTAAAACCACTGCATGTTTACCATAGAATATAATGCAACGGCCCTGCAGGAGGAGTTTTATGTTAATTTTTGTTTTTTATGTTTTATTTCATAATCTATTTGAGAGAGTCGATGACATATTTGACGATCGTTATCGGGACTGTGATTTGTGATGCTGCTGAACTGCGCTGGGTAACACTGGGAGGTGTCCCTAATATTTTGGCACCCTAACGAGCGGGATGACCGTAATGTATGGGACGCCCCAGCATCACAAACTACAGTCCCAATAACGATCATTTAAATATGCTCAGCACCTCTTCCAAATAGATTCAATGAAAATTCAATATAACTTCTCCTGCCACGTCAGGTTTTTCTTCTGCTTTTACATAAAATCTAATCTCACAAAGTAGAAATTGCACCTCAGATACAGGCAGTGCTGTTTTTTGTTTTCTCACTCATCATTCATTCATTCATTCGATTTGTTCAGATAAGGTAAAATGCCGTGATTCTAACAGCCTGCTTATTGGTTAATTTTTTTTTTTTCCACACACAATTGACAACAAATTTGAGCAATTAATATTATTAATGAATATTGATATTGTTCGGCATGTCAGCCAGAGATTAACCACCTTATTTAGTTAAGAACAAAAAAAAATAAAAACACTGATAAGTCATAACATTAAACCCCCCTGCACGTTTACCGTAGAATGTAACGCAACATCACAAATATTTTGGTCATTACATTTATATGCATTAGTGGTGACAAAATATTAGCAACACCTCTCGGTATAACCCAGTACAGTTCAACAGCGTCACAAATTACAGGCTCATAAAGATTCTTAAGATATGTCGATATATTCGATAAAAATTCAACAATTTCTTGCAGGGTTGTTGCATTACATTCTATGGCCAACGTGCAGCGGTTCTCATGTTACGGCTGATGGGCGCGTCTTGCCAGAATAAAGAATAAGCTTGCACTGGCGCGCCCGCACCCATCTGTTTGCATCATACGAAGACAAAACTCGGGTCATGCAAAATAAACTCGCAGCACCGCGTCGACGGCCAGACCGTTACTCCGCCATGCAAAAATGACCAGAATCTCACAGAAAAGCCAAACACATCACCGGCTCACTCTTGGGCTTCATCCCAGCAAGAAGCCATTTGTGAAATGGAAATCTCTTTTTTTTTTTCTTCTACCCCCCACCCCCATTCATTAGTTATGTTGTATCATTTCCTTTTTCCTTTATAGAGCTCCATCTGTGGCTGTGAAAAGACCCCGGTCTGTTCAATTGGCCCCATTGTGCTGATGCTTCCTGGTCGCATCTGCCAAGCGAGTCAGCTGCCACTTGGACCTGTACAATCGCTTTCAAACGGAGGCCAGGCGAATAAATTGGGAAGGACGGTTATTGACAGTTTGGATGAATCTGAAATGTGGCAGGGAGGAATCGCAGTCGGGTGATCAGACCCGCAGAATTTGTATTATGCTTAGATTATGTTTCACCGGCCCGCAAATGACACTAAAGTGGGAAGTAAACTCCACCTTCTGTCAAATTACATCTGTCCTATTCAGTAGCCCACCCCCCCACCCCCTTCTCCCCGCCGCCATGTAAAAAATGACTGCGCTAACCGACAACCTGTCTCAGGAAGCTGCGCATCGACTGTTGGGTAAATGCTCCTCGTCCTCACCATAAATCTGGAGATGAAGCTTCGGATGGGAGCGAGGAGGTGGTCCCCTGCACGCGCCCGAGCCTCGTCCCCAGATTTATGGAGGCCAAGGTACTCAGTCTTTGAGACACATGTTTACTTTCGCAGAGTGTCCGTCATCAATCACCCGCGCAGCGCCAAGGACGTCCTGTTTTCTCGGACATCTGCTATTTGACAAACTGAGTGACACGGCGGAGAGGTTTATTGCCTTCCCCGCTTCTTGCGGGGTTGCGTGCTGAGCGGCGCGTCGGCTTTGTTTCTTTTTTCTTTTTTTTTCTCTTTTTTTGTTAACGCGTCTGCGTCTTTAAGAATGTTCCTTTCGGATGAGCGCGTCATCTCGCGCGCTGTGGCGCAGTCTTCGGGGAAAGCAGAAGCTCCTTTTCTTTGTTTTGTTTTTTTTTTCTATGCTGTAACACCACCAGAAATATCTGAAACTAAAATATCCGTCTGCTCCTGGGCATTAAAAAGAAAAAAAAAAGGTACCTTGAACTTTATCCACATCTCAATTGAGTGTGAGAGTTCCCCTCTTGCAGCCGCGGTGATTATGACCAGAGCAAACAAAGATCATGTTGAGGCAGAACCTCTGAGCTTTTTTTCAACCAAATAGGTCAAGAAGATCGAAAGCAGCGAAAATCGGAACCGACGCAACACCCTCACGCTGGGAAATATCCCACTTTAAAGGAGCACAGGCTCGACCCCTTCTCTTGACCACGTTCTCTGCATTGAAACCATGACAACGCGCCGGCGTGTGAGACTCAATGACAAATTTTCCGCCTCTCGGCTCGCCGCTCCGGGGAGAAGCTGCAGCGGCCCGCGGGATCAGACATGCATGCTCGGACACGCATGTTCTAACACACAACGCAACACAAAGTGGTCGGGCTGCACCGGCAACCACTGATACCAAATAGATTTCGTTTTTTGTCCAATAATTGCTGGAAAACACAGCAAAGAGAGGCGATATTTGTTCCCAGAGATCATGGAGAAAAAAAATCTGGAGCGGTAGTTAATGCTAGGTAATTTCAGGGAAAGCAAAAGCTCCTTTGTTTGTTTTTCTATGGCGTAACACCGCAAGCATTTCGGCTATTATGTGCAACACAGGTGTATATTAATCTTCTCTCCGCTCCTGGAAGTAATGAAGTACCTTGAACTTTATCCACATCTCAAATGAGAGCGAGTTCCCCTCCTGCAAGCCGTGGTGATTATGAGTGGAGCGAAACGCAAGTAACGTGAAGGGGGAAATTCTGCACCTCCCAACCCAATAGGTCTAGAAGACGGAGAGGAAAAGGGAACGTTTTTCAGCCGTTTCAGAGCTGAAGCAGATGCAACATAATCACGCTGGGAAAGTTTCCTCTGCAAAGACCACATTCTCTCAAAGCTTTATTTATTTATTTATTTATTTATTTCGCGACCAGCACGCTTATATTGCTATAAATGTCTGACGACAGATAAGAAGAAGAGCTTCTTGTTTCCCCTTTACTTCCTGCGGGGGTCTTCCTGTAATGTGCCTGCGCTTGTGTTATCTGCTCTGCTGGTGCAGAAGGTGAAGCGGCGCCGAGTGCTACCAGAGCGAGAGACCGCAAATAAACCAGGGACTTTCAAAGCCACGACAGGATATTTAGCCGAATCTTTTGCTGTTATGCTGCTACATTTTTTTTTTTTTGTGTGTGCACTGATGCAGGTCAAAACATAAGTTTAGCTAATAATAAAACTCTGTCAACAGACAGCAACAACACTTATATACATGAAGAAGTTCTCCGGTGTAGAATTTTTACTCTTGCGGGCCGAGTGTTGCCAATCCCCAGTGCTTGCGCCGCTTCTGCTGGGGTAGCTCTTGAAGATGGCTGCTATGAGGCTTCGCCAGCGGGACCCACCGCCGGTCGTGTGCCTCAGCATCGCTGGGTGTTTCGGGCCACTGATCGCAAGACACCCTCGGCTGAGGCAGGCCCACCACAGGTTGATCAAGCCTGGGCGTGTGTGAGTGTGTGTGCGTGTGCAGCGGCACAGCCGTTTGTCCCAGCAGCCCAGGCGAGGTCGCTCCTCTTCATCCACAGCCGATGGCTCGTCTTCTCTGCGGTGATGGCCAGGTCCTTGATGGACTGCCTGTGAGCCTGTTCCCTGACTCTGACCTCCCTAAGGAGCTTTGCTGCTGAGCTGAACGCAAAGTCCCCACATCCCAGCTCCACCGGGCGCACCTTTATCTTCCAGCCTCTGTCCTCTGCCTCAGCTGCCAAGTTGGAGTGCCGCATCTTCTTGCGCTCATATGATTCCTCAATGGCATCCTCCCAGGGAACTGTCAGTTCCAACGGTGGGGGCGAGCTGGCAGGAATTGGACCAGGGGCCAAGGTCTGTTAGCAGGATTGTCGTTGCGACCTCCCCTGGGGAAGAAGAGCGGCTGGTCGAGGTCGACTCACATCTGACAGTACCTGAACGTTCAGTGGGCCTAGATGAGTGTTTGAGGAGCTAGTTCACCCCCCGCTCCCCAACTCCCCCACCCCACCCTCCAGTCGGTTGGCATGGCATCGTGAGACATCATACATGGTCAACGGCCACAGAAATCTAGGCAGCAGCCCAAGCTGGAAGCACCAGGGCGTCAGTTTCCCAGGTAGTGCAGCGCTGTTGATCTGCCTGAAGCAGCTAAGCATGTCTCGCTGGAGTCTTTCAAGTCGCTGGGTGTCTTTGAGGTTTGCATTATAGCATCATCATCCGAGACTCTTGATGGGCTTCTCGAGGACTGTTGAGATTGATTCATCGCTGATGTCGAAGCCCTTTGCCGGTTAATTGGCCTGAGACAACAAAGATGCAGCGTGGCTTGCTTGGCTTGGATTCGTGCCTGCTGGATGAACAGTATTCCTGGAGTTTCTGTGGCAGGCGTGTACTGCATGTTTTTTGTTTGTTTTTTTGTCGTAATGATGGTCATAGCATCCATGTCAGCTTTGAATGGTGGGAAGGGGCAGGACACTCTTGGTCCTCTTGCCTCCCACGACCCAACGAGATGCCCGTGTGATTAGCTCCATTGCCATGACGAGCGACAGAGGGGAAACTGTGCAGCCTGCCATGATGCCGATTTCCAGATGCGGCCAGGTGATGGTGTTCTCAGCTGTTACAAAGAACCGGAGAGCGTGAAAGTAGCCCTTGACTAGTTCTGTGATGTGGTTTGATGCGCTGAAGTAGTAGAAGGCCGTCAACAAGATCTTATGACGGACCGATGCAAAGGCGTTGGCGAGGTCTGAGAAGACCACGAGGGTCTCGCTGTTCCTGTGTTATCACACTTTTTTTGTGGCCACATTTTGAAAATGCGCAGAAACAAACCTTTGTTTGTGTTCTAAATTTTGCTTTGTGTATGCAAATTTGAATTCGGTTCTACTGTCCTCCTGCAACAATCCAGCTGTGAGAAATCAGAGGGATTCTATCTTGGCTTAGGATCCTTCCCACAGTGTCGTCAAACAATGGCAGCCTTTCAGTGTCAAAAAAGAGGAAATACCTTTGGTTTTTACCTTGGTGGAAAATTGCCCCGCATATTTACCTTGAAGTGTTTTCATGGTTCCCAGTCACGCGGTTCTTGCTCAGTACTCAACAGATTGAAAGAGAGAACACAAAGGAAGCCACTGAACTCATTCTCTCAGCATTCCTCAGGGCTCTCACACTTTGGTAAAAACCCCCAACTCCAACTTTGATTGGTTATTTTATGGTAAGGACCCCTGAGGTCACCGGGCCATATATAACAGAGAAACCACCTCTCTTGTTCTTGGGTCCTCTTGCTCTCTTGGGTTCTTCTTCTGCTCTTCGTATCTTATCAGCTCCGCAGCTTTCCAGCAGCTCCTCAGCTGCTGGTGCTGCTGCTGCTGCTGCTGCTGCATCAACCCTCCATGAGACCTGCACAAAGCAGAGGCCTCCACCGGACCAAGCCTTGGTAGCGACACCAGTGCCTACCAAAGGACAAGACCAGCACCACTGGCACGACACAAAGTCTGCTAGTCGAGCTTAACCAGCCAAGGAGCCTCAGAGTTAGCCTGGACGAACTCCACCAGGAGAACCGAGGAGACAAGACTCCAAGACTTCACCACCTTCCCACCGGGCATACACAGCCAACTGGCAACCCAACTGAACATTGCGACAACTGGATTGGCGGTACGCGAGGTGGCGTACCGGGCCTAGTCAGCTCACCCCGTCTACATTTGACAAAACATAGAACTTTTCCACCCTGCCAGCGTGTACTGATCCAACTCAATATTACGGTTATTGTGTTTAGTCAGTCATGAGCAATCTGACTGGTCATTGGGGGTCCTGCGACTCAGCAGTGAACAAAGGGGTCACACCCATGACCTCCTCCCCCGCATCACGCTGGTCAGCCTCAGGCCGCACCTCACACACACACACACACACACACACACTGTACATACCTTTGTAGCTTGGTTAGATTTATGCTTGTTGTTTCACTTTCCTTTGTTAATCAATAAACTTCTTTAAACTCGCTTGCTGAACTTGAACTTCTTTGAACTTGCTTGGTTAATACTGTACAAAGTGAATTCTGCCACTTCTCTGGAAAGAACTTTCAAATCCTTCATCCGTGCTGCTGTTAATAAAGTAATTTGACTATAGTTGTTATATGTTAACGGAAAAACTTTCGAGACTGATTTGTGACATTGGCTATCTGGTGCCCCGAGCTGGATTTAATGTAAGATTAAATCCTATTGTGCTTTTATAGTAAATATTAATACCTCATTATTAATATTTTACTAATTTTGATAACAAAAAAAAAAATAATAATAAAAGCACAGCATTTATGAGGCCTGTGTGCAAGGCCTATGATACCAACACTGCCCGACAGTGTGAGCTCAATGATGACCCCCCTCCCTCGCGTGGCCATCGAGCTCTGAGCACAACAACACGTGTAAGATTTAAAGACAAATTTGCAGCTCGGCCCCCCACCTCTCACCTCGCCCCTCTCTGGGGAGAAACTACAGTGGCCTGCAGAATCAGTCATGCGTAGTCCCTAATTTGTCAAATTTGGCTTCTAAAACATTACCACACAAAACGGTCGGCCTGCAGCAGCGGTAATTCGGAATAAGAAAAGAAGAAAAAAAAAGTGTTGCTGATGTGAAATATATCGATTAGTCGCCGGCAATTGCGTGAGACATGGGTGAAAGACGCAGGCGATATTCTCTCACCTGCCTGACTGCTCCTGGAGATGGTGAGGAAAGTGCTGGGCTGCGGAGACCCGCTGTGAAAGCGGTTTACTAGATGGGTATGGATGAAGCTCAGCGGCTAAGATGACAGCGGTTGACAGATGCAGCTCGATCAGCGGGTGTAAACACAGGAGGCCTTTGCAAGGGCGTGACGGCCTCTCTCTCTCTCCCTCTCTCTATCTTTCTCTCTCTCCCTCTCTCCCTCTTCTCTCTCTCTCTCTCTCTCTCTATATATATATATATATCTATATTTTGTCTCTCTCTGCTCTGACCAGATCAAAAGCTGCCTCATCCTCTCAACGTTCTGTGGCTCTCCAGACATCAACGAGGCCGTCAGAGGGGAAGACGGCTGCACCTGAGAGGGGGCGTGGCTAAACAGTCAAAATGGCCGCTGACCAGGAAGTCTCTCCCCC
>CAAKHG010030755.1:0-12912 GCA_901007715.1 Dactylopterus volitans | reverse complement strand
CACGCCGCTCCCTTTCCCGGCCGGTTTCTAATGTTTTCTTTCCACACTTTGTCACAGGGTTATTTTATTTATTTATTTATTTATTTTTTGGTGCACCGGCAGCAGCAGCAGCAGCAGCAGCAGCAGCAGCGCTTCCAGAAAACCCGGCAGAGGAGAGCAGATTTACACTCCAAAAGGCGGTAATTGCGCCCCCGTCCATCCCCTCCTCGCCGAGAGGTGGGATCTCAGACTCGGAAATAGGAGATTAATTAATCTTGATTTAAAAAAAAAAGGAGTTATTTACCAGTTTCTGTTTCCTTGTCAGGTAAAGTTGCAAGCGGAGATAAATTTTTTCCCCCCACTTCTTCTCCTTCTCCTGCTCGGATCCGGTGTTTTTATTTCTCGCGTTTATGCGGGAGACATCAAATATCCCCCGCACTTCATCTTGATACGTAAACGCTCTCAGCTTTTTCGCACATTTATGCTACTCAGATCCTTCTTTTTCTAGCTGTGTGTGTGTCTGTGTCTGTGTGTGTGTGTGTGTGTGTGTGTGTGTGTGTATGTTTTGCTGGTAAAACTACTTTGGCAATACTCAATGTATTCCACATTCATTCTCCCAATCTCTGGACCTTTTTTTTTTTAATAACTTTTAAACTTTTGACAATAATGATTTGTTTTCTACAATAATAATAATAATGATAATAAAAAAAAATGTCCCGCTGAAACGAATGGACTAACCTTTTTTTTTATTTTAATCTTTATTTTTTAGGCCCCATCACCATGGCAACCGTGGCTCTCAGATGCCGTAGACTGTGTGATGTCCGCTGACGCCGCTGCATTAAGGCATCTGTCACGGCGGCGTGACATTTATGATTCATTTGAGCTGTTTTGCTTCCTCGATCCAGCATTCGCACGCACTTTCCTGCAGGAAAGGCTATTTTTACTCGCTGGGCTGCGCCGCTCCCCTGACGGCCAAAAAGTACACGATTTGTCTTACGCGCCGCTTAATAATGGAACGGACGCGGTTGCAGGTGATAAGGTGCGCGGATTTACAGAAAGCATGAAAGATTCATTCAAATATTTATAATTAATGCCGAACTGGACTCATGACCGGCTGTCTAAATGCTCTGCTAACGACGCTTTGTTGTCGCTGCCTCGTGTGTGTGTGTGTTTTTTTTGATGACCCTGATGAAAAAAACAAAAACAAAACAACAACTTCGGGTTCCATAGCAAAGTCAATATTGCCAAATCGTCGCGGCGACGCTTTAACGCATCAGCGCGCCAACGCGCCCGCCGAGCTCAAACGCGCCGGCACAGATGCCGCCGCGCATTAAAATTAATTGGCTGTAGTTGTAGTTTGTGACATGCTGGCATTGTTATATTGTCATAAGCAATAACACCCCCTCCTCCCTCCCTCCCTCCCCCTGAGCGGAAAGTCCCACGGCGGGTCCGATAACCATTATTCATGTGCCGCGGGCGGTGAGGGGAGCTGCTTATTTGGGTCCCTCCGGGGCGGCGGCGGCGGCGGTGGTGGCGGCGGCGGCTGCGTCGGTGACGGAGGTGACTGGCGCGGCTCGACGGCTCACTGGAGGCGGCGGGGTTTGTTAGTGTCCTGCAGAGGCGGAGACGGGCAGACAAGAGCCGGCGAGATGCGCTGACCCCCGCCGTCGCCGTCTGAGCCCCCGACCGGCACCTCTGCATGCCTGAGAAACTGCACCTGATTTTAATGACAGTAGAGCCATAATAGCCGCCGCCGCCGCCTCGCCGCCTACCCTGATTGTGAGAAAGTCAGGTGGACGGGCAGCGAGAGTGTGTGTGTGTGTGTGTGTGTGTGAGTGTGTGTGTGTGTGTCACACGGATTCACAGTGTGCATAAGTGGAGTTCACCACTCGTATCTCGGCTGGCTGAGATGGAAAAGATGGAAATGTTTACTCCTTTTTGGATTTTTTTTTTCTTTTGGGGGGGGAGGAGAGTGGGCGGTCGAGGTGTTTTTATTAACGCGTTGCGAGGAAAGAAAAAAAAAAAAGGACAAACGCATGAATATTAATTTTTTTTGTGGTGTTTTTTTTTCTTCCTCCAACCGCAGCCCACATCAGCGGCAGCCTGACGCGACCGCCAGGCTTGGGAAAAAATTAACAAATACGTTCCAAACCAGTACACGCTAACTAAAAGTCGGCTTTGCGTTCACATTTTTAAAGTAGCTCAAGAATTTCTGAATTGACCCCCCCCCTGCGTATTGCGTCGACAGGTGGTAATGCCTCTTTACGTGTTTTTTTAATATCATTCTTCGTGCTAAAAGAGCACAGAAAGTTAACATGTTGTCGTAAAAGCTGCTGCAATTTTGGACAGAACTCGCGTGAGCAAGTGTTTGTTCTATTTTATTTGTATTAAACGCACTTTCTTAACCACTTGCAAGTCGACCGTCTGGGGAAACTCACAACCCACACACACACACCTCTGATGTTTGCGTACTGGTGTGTGTGTGTGTGTGTGTGTGTGTGAGAGAGCAGGAGACTTTTCAGATGTGTCTGCACGCTCGCTGGAATTAACATGCAAAGATGAGCTCATCGGGTCGTCCGAGGTGTTTCGGGATCAAGCGTCTCGGTATTAGCGCCTCCAGCGCCAAATCCCACCCCCACAATCAAATGCCCCCTTGCCCCCCCCGACAGTGAAGCCGGGTGTGTTTGTATTAGCATTCGGCAGGTTGGCAGCTTTATGTCCTTAGCTTTCGGTAAACGATGACAAAGCACCGGCGAGACGTACAGGCAGAAATGAGAAAACGAAGGGCGATATTGTAATGGATCCCGATCCAGCCATAACATTATGACCACTGCATGTTTCACCATATGATGTCATGCAACGGCCCTGCAGTGATGACCGCAAACGGTCAACTACTCCTAAACATAATAATATCACTACATGCTGTATCACGACAGGTCACTGAATGTGAAAAGAAAAAAAAAAATCACATTTTTATTCGTAAACACGTCCTCTGCTACCTTTTATACCCCGATCGTCCATAACAACATTATGGCCGCTGCATGTTTACCGTCGAGCATAATGTAGCAGCCCTGCAATAACACAATGTCTTGCTCTTACTTTCACATTTTCCCTCCAGTTTCAAAGCGCAACCAAGGTCTCGCGTGGAAGCTCATTCTCTTCTTTCTCTGAGTTCGTTTCGAGAATAATTCATCGCAGAGATGTTCAAGCAGGTTTAGGAGCCGAGAGATGATGCTGCCGCCGCCTGGGCGTGAACGGCTCATGTACTACAGTTGTGTGAAAATGTAAATATATATACAACAAATACTGACCAAATAAAGAGCACAAGCTATTTTGGGAGCATTCACAAAACATATGCGATAAAACCCTTCATAAGCAGTTCATAAATGCCCTCTTAACTCGCATCATGCAGCCATAAGCAGATTAAAGGGCATTTTATCTTTGCGTTTGACATTTTTCCAGTCAAACCTTCCAACACCGGCCGGCGCACCCGGCCGAACGCTTCATTGGCTCTTTGAGGTGATGCGGCTTCTGTTGCCATGGTTACCACAATGGCCATGTGGTCAACACTTGGAAAAAAAACCAAAACACATTTGCCAAACCACCTGCCTGCAAGCACGCATGCACGCACACACACGCACGCACACACACACACACACACAAACACGCACTTCCTCATTATATATCAACTTTATCTCATTAGCTTCTTCACTGGGGTCATAATTACTAATCAGCAGGCCCCTTCCAGCTCACATAAGGGTGATGGAGTGTGTGTGATGATAAGAGCCGCGGTAAACAAAACACTTCCTGAAGTGCGGGCTGAAACCACTTCCTCATCGGTGCATCGGAAAATTAAAGCAAAACAAAAAAAAAAAAAAATAAATAAATAAAATTGATATTTATGCTGCCCTTGTAGCATATTATCAGGACGGAAATTCACAGTTGTCCCCCCCCAATTACCGAGCGGAACTTTGGGCTACGCTCACGCCGCAGGCCTTAAAGCTCGATTCCGATTCCGATTTTTTGCTGGGATTCAATTTTTTATTTTTTTTATTTTTTTTTTGCGTGATTGTTCACGTTATGATTCAAACGCGACCGCCACCAGACTCCAGCGTGAACAGTCCACGGAAGAAGACGCAGACTCGCCGTGTTTGCGAGGGTACATACCGAGAGCCGCCATAATTACGACCAACTGATGAGCGGAAGAGGAAAGGTAAGAACAAAAGAGAGCGCGAGTTGTAACGACGGCCCTTTTTGCGGAGCAGCGGCCGCCCAAATCGTGCGTTTGCATCCCATCTGGCCGCGCCGGCCCCGCCTCCTCAGAATTGTGACGCCTGTCTTGCTTCAGCGACGCAAAAGCCAGATGAGAGGCGACGCGGCTGTCAGGCCGAGGTCGCGCTGACAAACATCAGACGTGCGTCCGATTTGGGAGCAGACGTGAAAGTGGCCAGGGTCTGATTAGATTAAGTCAGATTTGTGCTCCTCGGACCATCATAAAAAAACGGCCAGATATGGGTCGTATATCGGCTAAAAGGGTCGGATTTGTGCCACTTGTGACGGCAGTGTGGAGATGCGCGGATGGGCTCACGGCGTCAACCGAATCCACGCACACACACACATCAATCAGCCATCGGTCATCCATCTGAATTAATTCTAATATCATTTATGGACCCGACCCGCCCGTGCATCCGCATGTCAAATAATAACTATTATTTATGGTATTCCCCAACCTTTTAGCTGTAAAATCATAGAAATGCATTGATTTATGGATGATTGGGAGGTCTGTCCATCTTTTTTCTTTTCTTTTTCTTTTAATCTTATAATAGAAGGCCTACTTGCTAGCCAAACGGTTTCACTGTATGAATTTGAACATTTAGATGTTTAGAAGAACATGAATTGTCATCAGGAAATATCATGTTGCATAATGTAACCATGAGGTCATTTCTTAGCGGGAAAATTAGCTGGATGATGAACGTATAACATGGAAGAATACTGGTTTAAAATAAACGAATATTTATTTAAACTTATTTTCTCCTCTACTTAAACCGCAACGGGTTTATATCAATCTTTAATCTTACGGCTTCTTGTTTTTATTTTTTCAACACCAAAAAAAAAAAAAAAAAAAAATCATTGGTTTGCTCCCCAAAGCCTAACGCACACCGATCTGCTATTAATTAATAAGTGAATTCGAATGACTCAAATCTGCCCAATCCACAGATATTCGCGGCGTCCGTGGTTAAAACTGCAATCTGGGCATCTTTACTGCAGATTAACAGTCTGACCACTGCTTAAAAAAAAATCATTAAAAAAAATAATATATGGGTAATATATGGGGGAAAAAAGTCAGATCTGGGCCACTTTTGGCTGCACTGTAACTTTATGACCGCTGCCGTGTTTACCATAGCATATAATGCTATAATGCAGATATGAATGACATATGGGCAAAAAATGTCACACTTGGGTCACTTTTGCCTGCAGTGCAACATTATGAGCACCTCATAAAAAAAAAGAAAAAAAATCATAAAGAATCAGATATGGGTCACATAGGGGCAAGAGGTAAAAAGTCTAATATGCAGGCCACTTTTGCCTGCAGTGTAACATTCTGACCACCGCATAAAAAAATCATAAAAAATCAGATATGGGTAACACAGGGGCAAAAAAAAGTCAGATTTGGGCCACTTTTGCCTGCAGTGTAACTTTATGACCACTGCCATGTTTACCATAGAATATACATTATGACCACTGCATAAAAAAAAATCATAGAAAATCATGAAACATATCATATATGGGTCATATGTGGGGAAAAAAAAGTCGGATCTGTGCTACTTTTGCCTGCAGTGTAACATTATGACTGTTGCATGAAAAAAAAAATCATGAAGAATCAGATGTGGGTGACATAAGGGCAAAAGGAAAAAAAAAGTAATATGCATGCCTCTTTTGCCTGCAGCGTAACATTATGACCACTGCATAAAAAAAATCATTAAAAATCAGATATGGGTAACACAGTGACAAAAAAAAAAAAAAGTCAGATTTGGGCCACTTTTGCTTGCTCACATTATGACCACTACATTAAAAAAAAAAGTCATAGAAAATCATTAAACATGTCATATACGGGTCACATATGGGGAAAAAAAGCCTGCAGTGTAACGCTATGACCACCTCATAAAAAAAAAGAAAAAAAAATCATAAAGAATCAGATATAGGTCACATAGGGGCAAAACTTCGGCTTTATGGCTGCATGTTTATCACGCGGTGGTCTCAACGTCGCCTCAGTCATGGTTTTGAAGATTTTTAGCGGTAAGGAGCTCGTATGACGCCGCGTGAATAAGTGAACTTACAGCTTAAAAAAACCCCAAAAAAGCCCAAAACAGAAACAGAGCGCGCCCGTACCGTATCTCGCCGTCCTCCCGGTGAACGGAGGTGAAGCCCACAAGCCCAGATGATCCCCACAAAACCCGGAGAGGTCGCCGCTTCAAAGCGGAGCCTCATTAGCTCAGATTTGCCTTTCAAGTTCACTTTCTCTCAGGATCTCCACTAACCGTTAATTACTGTTCAATTAATTAAAGAACCGGCACCTCAGAGGCAGGTGCCGATACCGCATACAACCAGATTCCAGTTCAGCTTATTTCCATAATTTTGAGTAATATCACTACTGGGAATACTGGCGCAAGAAGAAAAAAAAAAGAAAGAAAGAAAGAAAGAAAGAGTATAGCCTATCGTCAAACTGAGAGGGCACAGTGCGAGCAAATATTCGTACAGCATTCCAGCTGTTTGATGTAAATCTTGATTAAACATCACAGTTATTAATTTCAAGGCAGACCCTGGGTGGATGGTTAATTACAAGAGCTCTTTTTCAACAAGACTTATGTTCGCCAACAATTAATCAAGGCGGCCATAAACCAGGACATGCACAGGAACGCCGGCCCCACATCTCTCTCTCTCTCTCACACACATACACACGCACGCACGCACACACACACACACACACACACACACGCACACACACACACACACACACACACACTCTCCAGGAGTCGACCCTCCATGGGATCTGGATTTAATCCCACAAGGGGGAGGGGCTTTCCGACTGCGCGGCTCCTGCAAGCTGTCGCGATAAATTTCACCTCCTTGTTTTTTTTGTCGTGCCGAATGCGCCATCGCTCAGCGGGGGGTGTGTGTGTGTGTGTGTATTTATGTGTGTGTGTGTGTGTGTGTGTGTGTGAGAGAGTGTGAGGGGCTGACTATGTGCAAAGACAGACAGAAGGCGACGCGGACCATTTCATCCACGTCACCATTGTGGATCGGGACATCTATCTTTTTTTTTTTTTCCATTTGTGGCCACTTTATGTGAAGCCCCGCCCCCCCCGGGAGCTCCGCCCCCAGTGATGGGCGCCGCTCGCTTCACGTGCAAACTTTAAATTTGCTGCGATGTGTATTTGTTGTGCGGCGCAGCGTTCTGCCATTTCACTCCGCTGATAATCTCAGATTTGAACCCCCCTTTTCCCTCCCTCTCCTGAGAGGAGAGGCCACACAGGTGCACACACACACACACACACACACCGCCACTCGGCTTTTTCTGCCTTTGAATTTCGGAGTCTTGATAACAGTGTCGCATACACACACACAAGAACACACACAGGCACACACACACACACAAGCTGCCAGACTGACAATGATGAAGAAGTCTCACACCTGATGCCGCAGTGCCGACTGGGCTCGGCGGTGGAATCTCCAGGTGGCACACACCATCATAACACTCCTCCGCCTCCTTTAGGTGTGTGTGTTTCAAACTGGAAATATACACACACACACACTGTTTTGCTGAGGAAACATTTTCAACTTTGGCAGCCAACCGGTGACAAAAAAAAAAGAAAAAAAAAAAACCCTCTCTGTTGTTATATCTGATAAGTTGCTCATGAACAAAATAAGCGTAAAATAAACAGTCATGCGCACACACACACACACACACACACACACACACACACACACACACACACACACACACACACACACAGCGTGTGTGTGTAGCTACGGCTGTGAAACGTGGCTGGCTGGTGTTTTGCGATATAACGAGCACCGTGATAACATATATTTCCGTTTATCACCTCCGAATCATGTCCCCAAAGGCAAACGGAAACCTGGTGCTTTCCATAAAAAAATTAAAAAAAAAAGAAGGAGGCATTCACGAGGCTTTCACCAAAAAAATGCCAGTTTTATGTCATGTCGACTTTTTTTTTTTTAACATCCTCATTTTCTATAAATCTATACATGTTTCCAAATATTATAATGTTACTGCATGCTTTATCACTGCAGGTCACCGAATGTGAATAAAATCACATTTTACGGTAGAAAGCACCACCTCTTCAACGCGGAAATACAAATTTAAACAATAAAACCACCACATGTTGATGTAGTGGTTTTTAAATGTGTTTGAGAGGTGTTGATATTTTAGTGGTTGCTATTGGGACTGTAGTTTGTGATGCCGTTGAACTGCACTCAATTGCTAAATATTGGGTGTTCCTAATATTTTGATCACCCTGATGCATATGAAAGGGGTGACCAAAAACATTCGGTGCACCTTTCAAGACCCCTGAGGACCCTCAAGGACCCCTGAGGACCCTCAAGGACCCCTGGTAGACCCTCCAGGTCTCCTGGAAGAGATGTCCCTCGTATTTTTTGTTATATTATGCACATGAGAGGAATGACAAAAATACTAGGGGCACCTTCCAGGACCCCTGAGGACCCTCAAGTACACCTGGAAGACCCTCGAGGTCGCCTGGAAAAGGTGTCCCTAAGTTTGTCCCATTATGCGTATGAGTGGAATTACCAAAATATTGGGGACACCTCTCACAAGTTACCGTCGCCATAACAACCAGAATTATCTATGAATCCAACCTCTTTAGAACCTCTTTAGCCGGTTGACGCCGTTATAAGTCGTGTTTCGATCGATTACCCTCAGTGCGACGTTCTGACGCACATCACATGACAACATGGAACCTGACTGACGTGAAATATCCCGTTTAGGGTTTGATGAACACGCCGAACCCGAACACGACACCCTGGCTTTATGACGACGCCGCCGCCGCCGCCCCGCTAAACCTGACCGTCCCTCCAGGTCATGGTTTTGACTCTGTCCTGTCTTTTGATGCCCAAGTGACCAAAGTTCTGCACCCCTGTTTTGCCCAACTTAGACATCTGTCTAAGTTCAGGCCTTTTCTCTCATCAGCAGACTTTGAGAAGGTCCTCCATGCGCTCATCGGTTCCAGACTGGACCACTGCGACGCTCCTTAGTCCTGCATCAGCAGACGTGATGTACAAAGGTTGCAGCTGGTTCAAAACGCCGCAGCCAGGGGTTTTTTAAACAGGTGCCAGGAGAAGTTCGGGGCCCCTCAGCTGTGGACCTCCCTGCCTGGAGATCTCAGGCAGGTCATCTTTCAAAACTCTTCTTAAAACTCACTTCTACTCTAACCGCTGATATTTGTTGAGTTTCTTTCCTGTAAAGCCCTTTGTAACTTCGTTTTGAAAGTTTGTGCTGGGCACCTGCACATCCAGGCTCTCGGACTCTCCCCCTGACCTCCCCTCGCTTCCGCCAGCTGGGCAGCTCCGCTCCAGCAGCTGTTTTTCCTCCTTGACAAGCAGCCACCTCAACCCTGCCTGAAAAATTACCAACCTCGACCCGGTCGGCGTGTCGGTGTCGTTGTGTGAGTGTGTGTGTGTGTGTGAGATCGGAGGCTCTTTTCCTGACTCTTCCGAAGGGGGGGGGTCCGCCATTACTGTCACAGGCGGGAGTCGGCGGATTTTAAGAGGATTTGGAAGACAGCGAAAAAACACACAACGCCACGGCGCCCACCACGGCCGCCCGCCTCCCCCCGACGCTCGGGGGTGGGGGTGGGGGGGTCAAGTCCCGCCGGAGGCTGACGGCTTCGCTCCGCCGTCGTCGTCTCCTTGACATCTCAAACAGCTCCTCTGGAGTGGTTGAAAAATCTCATTCCCCTTCATCTCCGCGCCGAATGGCTTTTCTTGTTTAAGTAATTTGCCATGTGAGAGGTTGGGGTGCATTAATTTGATAGATCCTCGGAACGACTCCTTAAATCACATTGCTTAAAGTTGCCTCGGAGCAATTTTAGCACAAAGGAAACACAGCGGAACCGCCCCAAACCCCCCCCCCCCCCACCACCTCTTTCTTCTTCTTTTAACCGCTATTTACAAACCGCCAGCCTGCTAGGATGACAGGGTAATGCAGCAGATCAGATATAATAATTAAGCTTGTCGGAGATGTCAGACCGGCGCGCGGAACGCCTCCGATGTTCACGCTCAGATGTTCTATAGCTGCCGTTCCGCATTGTTCCCCAGGTTCAGGTGATCTTCACAACCGCTTCAATCGAAAAAAAAAAGAAAAAAAAGAAAAAGAGCTGAAATTACGCCTCTCTGCTTTTTACTTGGAGCGTAAAGGGTAGCACGGGTTTATGGCTCATTTTAATTATCAAAAATTGTGTGTTCAGGGGCTTATCCGGCTGGATCGGACGCTCGGATGCGGCCAAACTCGGCCCGTGCGGTCGACTCCCCCCATCGCCGGTGGTTGAGATTGGAGCCGACAACGATCTTAGCACTGAATCAGGAGTCCCGAGTCTCCATTGACCCGGATCCTATGAGTCCGCAAGTCCAGTTGGCGGAGTTCACCGGAAACATGGCGGAATCAGCCGATTCGGTTCACTGAACTAAATAATAAAACTTAAAATATATCTCAATAAACAAGCAGTGTTTGCTATGTGGCTGATATTTTTTATGCACACGCGATGGTGATGGTGATTATATATTTTTTTCATGCATTTTTCTATTTTTGTGTATACTTTTACACTTTTCTGCACATTTTGCAGTTTTATGCAATTTTGCTAGTTTTTGTATATGTAGCTATTTGAAATATTTAATTCTCAGTCTATATTCTAATGTGCACACATTTTTGTTGCATTTCTTGCTATTTTTTATATTTGTATTTCATTCTTATATGTTCATCTTATATAACTTGGGCACACTTTTTCCCCCACCCCCGTTCTCTTAGGTTGTTGGTCTGCGTTTAACGCGTTTTAATTTTGGTTAACTTACAATTGATTTTGCACGTTTAACCATCAGTGTTCCAATTGTTGCTATTTGTGTTCAAGCTGTGTGTGGTGTGTGGAATTTCAAAAGAAATGTCTGCGACCTTATGATGCGTATGTGTGTCCTTACTCTATGTGTGTGTGTGTATGTGTGTGTGTGTGTGTGTGTGTGTGTGTGTGTGTGTGTGTGTGGGAGGTGGGAGGGCAACAACACTGACTCAAGTGACTCGGATCACCTTGCTGAGTGACTCAGACATACCCGATCCCATAAAATGAACCGAGTTTACAACCGCTAGTCAAGATCCAGTTTAATGGAGCTGTGACGTTGGTGGGAGTGTGTGTGTGTGTGTGTGTGTGTGCGCGCCTGTGCGTGTGTGTGTTCCGCCATTAACTGGCGCTCTCTGTAATGACTCAAGCTCCAGGATGATCGATACCTGGCTGTCGGCTACCTGACGTCAAACATGGCAGCCGTGACTTTAATGTTTAATGCTTTTATTTTGCAGTTTGAGCCCGGAGGACTCAAGCGTGAGAGGCCGTGTGTGTTCAAACGGCGGGGATGAAACTCGCCGCCGCAATCACGACGGTAATTACTGCGCATCGCAACTGATGATGCTGCACATGGGCGGTATGCTGATGTATTCAAAAATCAAAAAAAATAAAAAAAGGAGCGGGGTTATTTTTACTCATTTTGTCCCAGTGTTAAAATCGCAGCATAACGAGCTTTTAGGAGGCGGGGCTTAAAAGGATAGCTGACAGTGGACATGTTTTTTTGTTTATTGTTTTTTCCATGAAAGCGTGAGAAACCTCATTCTACTAGATGACCAAAAATAAAAATCATTGGACCCAAACATGAGAGTGATATGGGATCTTTAAGGCGAGTCACATTTTATTCGGAATCTCCTTGAGCTTTTAGACATTTAGCTGATACACACACACACACACACACGCGTGCACACACACACACACCCGACCACTGTAAATCCTCAAACGGCGGCCTGGGCCTTTATTCACCTCGGCGGCAGAGTGAACCAGGCTTTTATTTGCGGCCGGATGACATTAGAGGCAGGTCTTTATTTCCATTTTCCGCCATTTCCCGGGATCCCGCGGCACTAATGCCACGAGGGGAGCAGTAGACGTGCAAAGTTTTCCACACTTGGCTCTATCTTGTGTGTGTGTGTGTGTGTGTGTGTGAATCCGAAAATGGGAAGTATTCGGTTTTGCTGAAGGAAATTCACCCCATCGGGCGGCGCGGCAAAGACGGGAAGAAATAAGTGGTGCGGCGCCGCTGCATCGGTGGAAACCCGCCCGAGATATTAATTAGCGACTGGCTCTTTATCGGCGGCCCTATTACTCGAAATATCGGTGGGATCGGCACTGGGACGGGTCCGATCCCACGTCCGATCGCGCCCTCCACCCCCGCCCGCCGCCACCGCCGCCAGATTCTTATGAATCCGGATCGCCCGGTGCGTCCTCCACCTCTTGACCACCCCCTCTGTGCGGACCGAGCCGCCCGTGACTCGGGCCACCTTGAGGCAACGACCTCATCAAGGCGCAACACAAAAGACGAGGAATGACAGGCTTTTCATTATTGCCCGGCCATTGTGCCGGAGGGGGAAATCAATTATAAAAACACGACCAACAGCAAAGATAACAGCAATGTCCTCTATTGTGTCGGAACGGGCCAACTTTTTTTTTTTTTTTTTTTTTTTTTTTTCCTCAAGGGTCTCTTGACCAGTCCGGCATCACCTTGGTGCAATTTGCTCTCCGTCTCAAATCCCATTGCCTTTTGGAATTGGATTTTCCTGACTCATTCACACGGTGAATGGACTCTCTCTTC
>CAAKHG010030754.1:0-29590 GCA_901007715.1 Dactylopterus volitans | reverse complement strand
AAAAAAAAAAAAAAAAAAAAAAAAAAAAAAATAAAAAAAAAAAAAAAAAAAAAAAGGGGGGGGGGGGGGGGGGGGACAGATCAGCAGTTAAAAATGAAGATTATAGAGTGTGTTAAAAAAAAAAAATGGAACCAGAGAAAGCTACCAGCTCATTCTGCAATTGAGGAGATGCAGTACAAGTATGTGTCCAGCAACAGCAGTACTCGAGGTACTTCATCAAAAAAAAAAAGGGGGGAAAAAAAGCTGAACTCAGAAAACCCCGTTCTGAGTAAACAACAGTGGGGGAAAAAAAACAAAAAAAAAAACGTAAAAAGTGCATCACTGCAATTTGTATAAGATCATTTAGATTTGATGCATCATCAACTAAACCAGTTAAAATCACAGTTACTTTTACAATTCAATGTATTTACACAATAAAAAGACTTGTGGCATCATGGTTTGCGACGCCTCAAGTCAGTAATTTCAGTGTTCTTGTAAGTACACTTAAAACATTACACGAAATTTAGATTTTTCATCAAATCGCGCAGCCCTTCCACTCACACACACACACAACAAACAATAAAAGAGAGAACGCTTTCTCACCTCGCACCGTTCTCACGTCGAATTTTTTTGCGCCACGTTATGCGATGAGGCACTCTTATTGCTGTCCGTTAAAAACCTACACTTTCAGAACGCCAAAGGCTAACATGATGACGATTAAAACCACGATCGGCAACGGCGACGGAAGCCGGGAAGACAAAAAAAACAACAACAAACAAACAAAAACAACCCTCGTTTCACGTTGACGCATGCTTCATTAGCCGTCGGCTAAGCAGGAATCGGCACGTGCTGCGGGGTGGCGACGGCAGGCGGCGCAACTCTGCCGCTCAAAAAAAAAAAAAAAAAAAAAAAAGAATCTCAGTCTTCCAGTCGGAGGGCAAATAGAGAGCAATAAGGTTTGCGCACAAAAAATACAAGTGTAAAAGTCAGGAATCTTGGGATCAGAGGAAGGATGGACCTTCTTTTTTTTTTTTTGCAATGTATCTCAAATGTAAAGATAGAAGTAAATGTGTTTGACATGATTTCGTCTCACCGTGGCTGGAGTAAAACAAATATACTATGTTCCAGATGTGCATCATCCCATCGTCATGCTACAGTGCCCGGGGTATTTCCATATTCTCACGGGTGCTTATCCAAATGTTTTTGGTACCACCATTTCAGTTTGTATAGTATTAAAAAAATGAAGACTTTCTACAGTATTCCAAACAATCATAATTATTCTTCCTCAATAATAAAAAAAAGGTACAGAAAAGTTAAAATTTGAAAATGAAAAGGTAAAAAGACAAAAAAAAAAAAAGACCCACAATTAATATTCTCAAAATGACTGAACCAGACTTTCCCGGAGAAAATGCACGAGAGCCTCGCGACAGCTACGACTGGTGGCAGCGGTGCAAGCGACTGCTCCTGCAACTGATAACATCTTTAAAAATCCCCCACAGGTGACATTTTATGAAATGCAATGGACTTGCAGTTTGTTTTTGTTTGTTTTTTTAAAACATGTCGAACATTTCCACGTCGGACAGGTTTCCTGCAAACGCTCGGTTTTATCACCTGCAGCCGCGAGCTAAAGCTTTTAATATTCCTTCCATTGACTCCCATCATAAAAACTTCCCCCCATGACTCATACATATACGTTTCACATTGACGCGCATACATGTGATTTCGATGTGGGCAAACAGGTCTTGCGCTGCAGGACGAAATATGCATAAACTTGCAATTGAGACTCCATTTTTATCACGAGTGAGGTCGCCCCAGCTGATGCATACTGGAGGAAAGGTGATGGCTGCGCCGGTGACCTCACTGTGCTGCACAAGTGCACTTATTCCTAAATGCAAAATTAAAAACAACATAGAAACACAACACTAACACTACCAAATGTGAGCCAAGCAACATCCGAGTAATTAGAACACCATTTCACCCGCGCTTGGGTTCATGAGCACATGACCCGGGGATTTCGTGTAAGCTCCGCCCACCTACCAGCAACACGCTTCAGTACACACGATTGGCTGAGGCGGGAATTGCATTTACTCTAACATCGTTGTTATTTTTGACATTATTATTCAGGAAATGCCTATATCTTGGTTAATCAGATGTTGCTTGGGTCATATTTCTTCACCGTGTTCGTTTTTTGGTAGTTCTCTAAAAATGGTACAAATGCGAAAGAACACTTCTGCCGCAGGAGTGAGGTCGCGCGTGCAGCTGCTGCCGTTCCGGTGACGGCTTGGACAAGTCATGCCATTTGAACATGTGATTGTAAACCCGACAAACTCAGGTTTATTCTGATTTACTGTACTTGGATACAGAAAAGCAATGGCTTCAGTCTAAGGTGACGCACGTTTTGGTCTACAAAATTTCTACGATCAACGGTACGAAGATATATATCCGAAAATCTTTATTAATAATAATAATAATAATAATAATAATAATACAAAAGAAAACTATAACAGCGTGAGAGCTTGCTTTGCTGATCTCACACTAATAAAAGAGGATCAGCATAATTTCGTGTCTCTTCCCTACTGTCGTGCATTTTACGAGAATTTTCCATAAAATTTGAATCGGGGAGGAAGAAATGCAAATCGCAGTAAGAATTTGCAACGGCCTTAATGACTGCAAAACTGCAGAGAACAGTGGTAAGTTGCTTCACATCAGGGAAAAAAGCAGCACCAAAAATTCTCACGAGTTCAATGGCAAAAAAAAAAAAAAAAAAAAAGGTATTGTGTTTCACCTTTTCTATAAGTCTAAGACTGTCGCTGAAGTCTCCCGTTAATTACTTGCTTCAGAAAAATCTGGTCATTTTCTCTGTTTTTTTTTTTTTGGGTCAAAATGAATGCGAGCTCCACATTCCACCTGGTTTCAAACCGGCACACTCAATACGGGTATAAGAGTGGATGAGAGTGGATAAACAATGTGCTGCAGCGATGGAGGGGCCTTGACTGAAGCTGCGATGAAGCGGCAGCAAAAATAATTCTCAGGAATACGTCGAGCACACAATTAAAGGGGCCGTGCCGAGGAACTGTGGAGTGAAAACAAGCAATGGCAGTGAGAGGGGATCCTGAACGCCATCCGGCTGCGGTGCCACGACGAGTTTAAAGTCGAGGGTGAAGGGAGAAAAACGAGCCCCTCGTCCTGAGAGGGAGGCTGAGCGCAAGGCGGCGGGTTAAGGTCGTCGCTAATCGGTGTAAAGGAGGAGCCTCCTCACCGTCTCCTCCTCCGGTGGGACCAGCTGCGATCAGAAGATGTCGGGGCACACGTCCCAGCTGCCGTTGTCCTTAGTCTCCCAGTAGCCTCCCTTGTAAACGTGCAGGGTCTCTCCGGACACGGGGTCATCCATCTTATCAAACCACAGCGCTTGATAGTTGTCTGGATGGGTGCCTGAAGGAGAGGACATTTTTTTTTTTAAAGTGAAAGCCTTATAGTGACATGAGATTAAAAAAAAAAAAAAGCCATGAGAACATATCACATTTTTGCTGATATGTTCTCAGATGGTCCACTGTTTGGTTTTCAGGTACTCCTTCTTCAAACTGAACACCAAACGTTATGTGGTGGGACCCAAGCTGAAAACTGCCATTAACCACGGTTATGAAGGACAGAGTACTACACTAGAGTTCTCGGGTTTACTATGCCACTTCTACAGTACGACGCACTACCCTAAGGACTACAAATACACGCACAGGAAACCACAGTGTTACTGGTGTTACTTGCTTTTGCCTGCAGCTCTATTAGGACCGTCATTGCGTTCCGCTAAGAACAGACGTAACGAGAGAGCGATGAAAGATGAACACCTGTTTCTAATTTCAAAAACACACTAATGACACCGTGCGTTAGAGCGCAGTGAGAGATACTTGCTTAGATAAGGGAGGACAGATGGTCCGTGAGCGGCTGGAAAAAAAAAAAAAAACAGAGTGGAGGATGATTTTTTTTTTAAAGACATGAAAGAATGGGTTTGATCTTAAGGTGACGAATACAAAGAACGACAATGAGTGAAGAGTGGGAGGGGCTACTTGCATGCCACAGGAGTATGGGGGGGAGAGTCCTCTGTGTCAGCTGAGCGGAAGCATATGACGAAAGATGAGAAACCATCACTCAGCAAATTCACAGCAATTTGTTGTTGTTTATTTGGATTGTTTTTGCTTTCAATTTGATATACGTGTGGAATCTCGCGACATGTTTGTCGAAATGACGACTCAAGTCAAGCGACTGCATGGAAAGCGACCGACCACGATCATGACGGGGCGACCTCTGAGGTCACGCCGCTTTTGATACGCGTCCCCGCCCCCACCAAAGCTAAGGCTAACTTCTGTTCCTCGTTCTTCTGCACTGAGCAGCTGTCCTCTCAGTTAAACTGTAAACCGAAAACCCCGTCACAAAAAAAATTACCATTTCATAAAAAAAAATTCCATATAGAGTTTAATGCAATGCGGAATATCCCAACATGACATCTGGTCGCCTGTGGTGCCGGACATCCTGCCAGCTTGACTACCGACTGTGTCTCAGGAAGACACGACCATGCCTTCCTTCACCTTTCGCCTGTGTGTCCAATCAGTGGCGATGGTAAATGCAGTCAACTGAAGCAACACATTCCCCCGGTGTTTCCTGCGTTATAAAAAAGGGAAAGCAGAGTTCTGCTCCATTCCTACTGCGGGGCTGCGCCTGCAGCTTCTACACGCTTCTGACCCCAAAACCTGAAATCCTGCTCAGCTCGTGAGGGTTGGTAACAATTAGCACTTATCCACTGACGCGCTTTGGCCCCGATGAGTCAAACCATGCCCTATTTAATTTCCTTCTTAAGTTAATATGTTCCGACGCCTACTTTTATTTTACAGTTTCACTTTGCGCTGCGTGTGTTTAGCTTTATGCTTATTTTCTGCCGATGGAAAAAATACTTTTTTTTTCTGCCTCTGTGCCTTCACAAAAAAAAAAACTGCAAAATAACTTTTGTGAAAAAATGATAGGAAATTAAATGTTTACAATGTTTCATAGCCATTAATCTGATAACTAGTCACCAGCTTTCTGGCCAATAGCGCATCATCCGTTAAATTACGTGCCTTTTAGAAGGTACCTGTTATAATGGAGATGTTATACCCTTTTATTGGGCTGGTGCGCTGAGAAGACGCGGGGCAAAGCCAAGCGGCTGATGTGCGGCGCACCGGCGTGTTTTGGGCAGCAGCACGCCGCCGTTCTATCCAGAGGCTGAAACTTGAAATATCAGCTAAAACAGCCTGAAGTTCCTCCATAAAACCAGCGATGTAACTGCTGACAGGGGAGCAACGGAATTCGCAGCCATCTCGTGGTCAGTGTGGCTCACACTGGAGGAATCTGACGTTTCAGTTGACTCCGGAAACAAGCCCAGCAATCTCCGGTGCATACAGAAAACAAAACTGCACAGAAAACGCCGGTAAAAATGCAGATTTTATGTGAAGCCGTAACGTAATACTTGCTTTCATCAGAAATCTCACTCCCTTCTGTTCCGGCCTCCCCTGCATCGGCTACATGGAACAGAAATGGATGAAGTGACGGTGAAAGGTGAATGAACGATTTATCACAAACACCGATTTTACAAGTGTATATATTTTTTTTAAATTCTAAAGTCAAATTTAAGTGTGGCTCTTGAGGGAGAGGGGTATACTAAGAAGAGTACTTGCTTTTCAAAGGTGAGTCATTGACTGGCTCCTCGGTGACGGCTTAGGGTTGAGACAGAAACAAGCAGACAGAAGTAGACCAAGACGGACAAGTGGATAAAAGACGATGGACAGAAAAAAACAAAACAATGCAGGACAGAAACACAGGAAACATGGTGCATTTCTTCGCCACCATCCCACTTTATGTCCTGCCGCATATTGACCCCCCTTTTTCTTACCGTCCTCGGGTGAGCTGGCCACTTTAACGGCTTCCCGCTCCCTCTCCCGGCGGGCCGTGCGCTGCTTCTCCTCCAGCCTCTGCTTCTCCGCATTGGCCTCATCCCACCGGCCGTCCTCCATGAGTCGCTGGTCTGGGCGTCGCCGGCTGTCTGTTGGCGCCACTCCCTCCTCGAGTTCATTGAGTGTCAAGGCCAGCGAGGAGAAGTAGTACATGTTCTCTGCTCCCTCCCTGCAATGTTGTCGCCATAAGGGGATTACAAAGCTATGGCAAATTACATGGTGTACAGTTGCTGTCTGTAAAAATTAACGGCTGTGTGGACGCAAACGCAATTGTCGAGCCAAACTTACGGTAAAGGGTTCTTCTTCCATATTTCTTTGGCTTTGAGAGTCTGATATACGGTCCTCTGCTTGCCCTCAGTGCCATTCTCGCCTTTGCTGCTCTGCATTATCCGGGAAAACTCCATCTTCTCGTCCCAGGTCCCCGACAGCACGTAGTGAGCCTTCCCGTCCTTATCCGTCACCACACCTGTTACCTACATCGACAAACACAGCTATCAGCTGGGAAAGTTATCATTTGGGGGAGCGCAGGCATTCGCTTTGAATTTCCACTTTTACAACACTATCAGAAACCCGCAACATAAAAAAAAAAAAAAAATTATACCAAAACGGACTATTCCATCAAGTTAAAGTTACATCTTCTTTGGCCTATAGAGATTATCATTTGGAAAAAAATTAAATATAACTAGTGAAAAACCCAGATAACGCTGGAAATCCCAGATCAACATTAAAAGTAGGAGTTACTTGGCCTTAGGCTGATTAACTTTAGTATGAAAGCAATGGAAATGGTTTCAGTTTGCAGCCAACAGGCTGACTAGCCAGGGATAAACAGGCTTTACGGTGCGGAGTGCTGTAAAACAAAACAAATATTAACAGGGGCAAATCAAGACCGGGGAGCAACTACCTACTTTCTTAGACACACTAGTGGTGCGCATTTTGTGCGTGCTGGAGCACTTCACGAGAGGAGGGCGGGGTGAGAGCTGGGGGCGCCTAATCAGTAACGCGCCTCTCTTATTGATCATATCATCCATTTACACATGCACAAAAGCTGTTAAATACAGAAAATGCCTCCTCAAAATAATCCCCGCCTCCCATCGTTTTGGCGCCCCCTATACAGTGGGGCACACCCACTTTTCGCGCCGCTGGTCGAGACATTACCTTTCGTGGCACGTCTCTGGAGAAGTAACTGTAGGGGGCAAACTTGAGATGGCAGCGATCTCCCGTCCTGTTGTTGACCACGTCTATTTCCCCCGACTAGGAGACAACAAAGAAAAAGAACCGCAATGCTTCTCTGCTGAAGGTCTAACATTGTGCAATGACCGACAAAGTGCAGAGTAAAGACAGCTGTGATATTTATTGTACCTAGCAACATCGCTTTAAGCAGTAACGCCTCGGCTTCGAAAGGAAATAAATAAATTACCTGATCGATCCATAATTTCCCCACGATAATATTGTGTACTGTGGTAGTCACTTTCTTCCAGGAGTAGTGATTGTCGCTCTTGTCAAATATACACTGGATAGAACCTGCGGATACGGAGGCAAAGTCTTTTTTTTTTTAAGAGTTCAAAGTTTTTATCCCGCTCAACGAAAATACATTGCACGCTTTAGTACAACATGGGCTTTCAAATGTGAATCTTTTCACATGTACAAAATAACAAACATGTTGGTGACCTCTGCAATGATGAGCAAATTAACCTTGTATTGTTTGCAAGCATTAATCCACCCAGGATCAACAGGTAGGATCTCATGTGATGTGGCGTGAAATGCTGATGCCACCATCTATATATGTATATTTTTTTTATTATAAAAGCAACATGTCAAAAAAAACTGTGATTCCAGACGTCTCATGCAACCGACTAGCTGGTGAACGTTAAGCAACTAGAAGCAACCGGATGAGTCAAAGGAGACTGAATACTGAAACTCAATGACACCCTCATTAACTGCAAGTGATGTGTAAATTTGCAACCGTTTTGCGAACAAGTTGATAGTCTATTGGCGTTGTGTTCACAACTTGTTTCTGCAGTCTACAAGTGGCCAAAAAAGTCAGTTAAGGCAAAAAAAAACCCCCCAACAAAACCATAAAAAAAAAAAAAAAATAGTGCAGCACTCTCACTTTCAACCATATAATGCCGCTTACGTTTTGCAGCACACAAACGCACACATGTACGCACTCACCCAAGGGCATGATAGACAAATATTTCCCTCTGAACTTGCTGGCCAGGGTAATCTCTTGCCTGAGGGTCCATCCCTTCTCGGAGAAGGCATGGTGAGCTGCAGCAGGCGGGTGGTGACTCACCTGAGAAGGAGCAAAAGTCAACACCGTGAGTATCACGATTATGTGCTGACTTTGGGGTTTTTCGGGCAAACGAGCACGCCTGCGTGAATAAGCTTGGGAGCACGTTTACCATTTTTACTGGAACCTTGGAAAACCTGAATCTCATTCTGGAGTTGCAGCTCCAAAAAAAAAAAAAAAATAAAAAAAAAATACATTCCGCCCGAACAAATTCAACTGGAGTCTGCAAAACTCAATTTACTATTCAGGGCCGATGCTGAGCTATTTCCTAAAATACCTGTTCGCAGAGGGAGCGGTAGCCACACTCTCTTAACCGGTCCAGCTCAAACGTTTCTCCCAGCAGGGGATTAAAGGGTTTTCCTGTGCGGTGGACGGTGGTGGAGTAAGAAGAGACCGTGAAAGCTGCCACGTAACACATCTGCTCCAGAGAGCTCTGGCACTTAGCAGCCTTATCCAGCAGCTCGTAGTACTCCAGATCCTCAGACAGACGTTGCAACATGGAGAGTGGCTCATTGAAATTCACCTGCAAACGGGGGAGGGAGGAGAGGGAGCGTTACTGCCGGTTGCTCGGACGGCATCTATTAAAAGCCAGGAGGTGTGCAGGTTCTTTACAGGCATTGGTATCTTTGAGAGCTCCTTTCCAATGCAGTTCTTCATGATGCTCCACAGATTGAGATAGTAGTTGGGTTTGTCTGGGATACGGGTTCGTCTTTGCCCAACTGGCTCGAGCTCAAGGGGCTGTGGAGACTCTGGATTGGATGCCAGAGAGAGCTCATCGAACTGAAAGGACACAGAGGGAAAATGGGTGTTAAGGGTCAAGTTACCGTAAGAGGAGGACGGTGTAACAGAGGCGGATGCTGGCTTGTAAAAATCAAACTCGACGCACATTTACTGACTGATCATCCATTCCCGTCTCACTGCTGAGCCCGCTGACATTGCTACCAGATCTCCTGGAGGAAAAGGCCAAGAAGAAACATTAAAAAAAAAAACGGGACAAAGAACAGGAGAATAACGAGACTCGGAAAAACCCAGTTATTTGAAGAAGAAAATTACTCACCTGTGATACTTGGGGTCAGCAGGGACGGTAATGAACTCTGCTGGGTCCTCCATTGCATCGAAGAACTCATTATCGTCATCTTCGTCGCTGGCGTCACCTTTTCCTGAAACTCCACCTAAAGCAAAGAGAGGCAGAGGAAGAACACATGCTCAGTTAACTGCCACTTATATGAATTAAGGCCAAGAATCCAACGACAAAAGCTTCTCACAGGATGAGGGTCTTACCTTTGTTACCCAAGGCAGGGTTGCTGAATGATGGGGGAAGAACTGTTGCACCCCTGAAAGCCCTCTCCAAGTGGTTGTGCTGCTTGGCCAGCTGCTCCAGGGTCTCCTCCAACCTTATCCTCTGGTCTCTTTCGACTTGCAAGGCCTTCTGCCAGCGCTTGCTGTGGCTCTGGGCCAGGGAGAGGAAGTCTCTACACGCCTTGGGGAGGACGCAAACATGAGGGTAACGAATCAGCAGCTACCTCAGCGGCGGCACGGCGTGCCCCCCCCCCCCGGTGACTGACGGTGAGTGACTCACGTTGATCATGGCGTTAGAGGTGATCCGGAACAGCGTCGCCCTCTCTGTGACTTGCCGGACCTTTTCCCCCGCGTCCACGCCCACACAAATCCCCTCCAGTTCCGACAAAGACCTGTGTGTGGATTAAAGGAATCAATACGAATACACTAGAATCCACCTTCTTTTTCTTGGAAATTTTCTTAACCAGCCAAAACTACTGAATCTAATGACAAACACCTTTGGAGGGCAGATCCATGCTTGACGATGAGATCATTGCAGGTGGATAGGTCTTCGACTTTGCTGCTTAGCGTGCGCAGCGTGGACTGGATTTCCGAGTTGCGGCCGCCACCCTGTCCCGTGGTCGGGGGAACTGCGGGAAGGTCATCACCTGATTCATCTGAGAGAAAGCAGGGAAGATGACATGAAACGTAAAAACCTTATGCACGCAGAGAAATACACACAGCGCTTCTTCCAGTCATGGCTGCTAAATAGGCCTATTTTTTTTCCTCCCGCATTCTGAAACCGACTCTTTCGACCCTCTCACCGGACTCGGCCTGCATGTGGACCGCCTTTGCCTTGGCCAGCTCCAGGGCAGTGATCCAGCGCTGGCGCTCCACCTCCGAGCTGGCCTTCAGGTGGTAGGTCTGCGCCCCGCCGTTGGAGATGACAAAATTGCACGAGTCCTCCACGGCGATGTTGGCCGTGGCCAGGTTGATGGTGCCGCGGCACGTGTGGCCCATTTCCGCCTGCGTCCTGGGAACAACACAGCCAGTTAGCCTTCTACATCGCTTCACCGAGAGGTAGGAACATGATAAAACGGGGACGGCCTAAGAGAGCAGCGGTATATTCATTCTCGACAGCAAGTGCTACATGTTAGGCGTTACTTTGGCTTCACGCATAACCTGGGAAAAACCCTGTGAATACATTACAAATTCAGCGATGAAACACAAATGGGGTGAAAAAAACCACAATATCAAAACTATCATCTTAGATTCCAAGTACTAGTGATTTCAGACACTTCAGGAGGCGAAATGTGACTATCAACTGCACCGATGTTGCAAACACGACTCACCTATAATAGGAGAGCAGGCCATTGCTCAGCACAAACCAGCGTCTCTGATACCCTTTTATATAGTTGGTCCATTTGAAGAGCCAGCCCTTGTACGTGTCTCCGGGGGTGGGAGTAGGGGGCTTGGACTCCGACATCACGGAAGCCTTCCGCGTTCACCGGGCGAAGTTACAGCCTGCGGACAAAACTAATCTCATTAACACTTAACATTTAGTTGCTGGGCACGCTTGATATTTGCCCCGCTAACTGAGCATCCGGCACATGAGATGCATTTAGCCTATGCTGGGATAGTTTTTTACAAAAACACACACAGCACACTAACAATGCTCATTTCCCACTATTGCACGGGGCTAGTTTGATAAATGCGCTGCACCGCGGCGTGAGCGTAAATGCAACGTTACATTTGCGCGATATTCACGACAAAAATAAAATAAAATAAAACGAGTGGCTGTGTGCAAACGCTACCCCTAACAAGCCTGTCGCCGACGTTTGCCGCGTTAAGCCCTTTTGAGGATTAAATACATACATGTAAAAAAAAAAAAAAGGGGGCTCACTCGTCTTAACCCACCAGTTTATTTGCTGGAGTGACAAACAAGTGGCGAGCGGAGGCTTCTGTCAAGCACTTCGAGGAACAACATGCCAATTCCAGGCATCAAAGCTACTTAAAACACCGTCCGTCACTAAGCTTGCTAGCAAAGAAGAAAAAAACAAAACAGGAAGCTGTCAAACAAGCTGACACGTCACGATACTTCCCAACATTTCGGCGGTGCGGCTGTTTGGGCGCTTATTTGCATATGTGTTGGCGTGATATTTATAATATCGTGACACCTACCGTTACCGTGTCGGATTTTGGCAGTCAACGGGGATCATTCATGTCGTGTCGGGTGGGGGGAGAGAAAAAAAAAAGCGATTAGCTCACTGGTGTTAGCTTTGCTAACTCGTTTGCTTACAGGTTGTGCAACGCCCTGATTGGTCGATGGACCCCCTCAACCGTCAAGTGTAGTTCCGCCTGAGATGAGGGCGCCGGGAACACAACGTACCGACACGCTTAACCTAACTGCAGATTAATAATACTAATGCTACTACTACTAGTAATAATAAATGCCCATTTTACCGAATAGCACATACTTTTAGAATTATCTTAGCCTCTGGACGACCGCGAGATTTTTTAAAAGCTGTTTAAGCTAGTCGTTCTGATAGGACTTCGAAGCTTTAGCAGAATCAGAAATAATGCAAATGCGTTTACGTCGCGATTGCAATTTAGTTGATGTTTTTTCGATCAAAACTGTGACATCCTGTTAGGGCTAAAATCCCCATTCAGGTCATGTGCAGTTTGACAGACCATAATAGTACTGCCCTCTAGTGGATTCTGGACATTCGGACATAATCAGTTATATCAAGAAGGAAGTCAAATTCCACTCAGCATTCTCAAAGTTTGAAATTTTGTTTACTACCATTGAAGTTCTGTTGTAAATCACATTTCAATTTTCTATTGTTTTACTTAAAATAAATGTATTTTGATAAAATACAACTGCATCACTCATCTGATCTCAATAGCTGTCATGAAATTAAACTCATTTACTCATTTTACAATTATGGTGGTCATTAAATCAAATATGAAACACAGAAAATAAAAACACATTTCTCTAATTTGTATTCATTTTATTGAACAATTCTTTGTTACAACAACAACAGTTTCTAGAATGGCTTGAAATATGTACTTAAAACTGTATGCTTGGGTGTATGTGTTGGTATTTCTGCATGTGTGTGTCTGTGTGTAAGATAATTCCTTCCTCCCCGAAAACTTATTTAGTGATGGTGTTTGCATTCATACTCTTCCCACTCCCGCTCAGCACAATATATGGTGTTTTCTGAGATTTCTGCTTCTCTTGAAGCAGAGCCACCGTCCCCAGAGGGGTGTCGCTGCTGCTCATCTTCTTCAGCAGTGCCTCTTCCTCCAGCTTTTTCATTCGCCTCTCGGTCTTCATCTTTCCAGAGCCCTTCCCGTGGAATCGGTGCGAGAGCTGCCTGAAAGCCTCTTTTGGCGTCAGCTTCCGCCCGGACTCGTCCACATACTCAATTTTGACATCCGGTTTGTAGCCGTCCTTCTCCTTGAAATCCTGCGTGAAGCCTCTGTATTCTTCTCGGCGACTGTACTTGTCGTCAAAGCCCATCTTGTCTTCGATGCAGTAGTTGTCGTTGGGCAGGGCGCCTTTGGGTGCTTTGACGCGCGCCACCTTCTGCATTTGAGTGTCCAACAGACCTTTGTTTTTGCACAACAGCAGGGCGGCAGCGAGGCCGGAGTTGACAATGGGCTCCTCGTCCAAAATGGTGGCCGAGGCCGTGGAGAAATCGGGCTGCTTCTGCTCTTCGTCCAGGTTGACCGTGCTCCATCCGACGTTCTCGTCCAGGTCCGAGTCTGAAGCCCCGGCGCCATCTTTCTCTTCCTCTTGTTCAAAATCCATGATATCCTCTTGGTCCTCTCGGTTGCCTGACAGGCCGTAAGTTGGAATGTCACCCAGAGTTCTGCAGAACTCAGAGGTGGCATTAAAAACGATGTTATTCTTCTTCTCGGGGTCGTTGTCGTTGTCATCTTTACCGAGCATTTTAAGCCGCTCTGCCACCTTCTCGCCGGCGTCTTTGAGGAGCTGCTTCTGCTTGAGCTTCCTCTGCTTCTCCAACTGTTTCTGCAGCTCCTGCTCGGCCTCATCCTCCTCGATTGCGGCCGGTTCGGGGGGTGTGAAGTCTTCGTCGTCACTTATGTCCATTTCCTCCGTCCTGATGTCGTCAGACATTTCGGGGACGTCCTCCTGCGGTAAGCTTTTCTCCTCCTCCTTTGCCCCCTCGTTGTTGTCGTCTGCCTCTTTGCGGCCTCGGCCGCGCGACCTGGAGCCAAAGTCAGTGTTGCGGGTGTCATCGAGGAGGAGTTCATCCGCAGCCGTTTGCTTCTCCTTCTTTCTGATCTTCTTCACGCGACGTTTGGTTTTCTTGAAGCCCACCATTTCCTGAGGTGTGTAGTATTCCGACGCGATGCTGAGAGAGGGCATTTCCAAGGACTGGGCCTGATTCCGGAGAGCCTCTCTCATGGCCTGGAGCTCGCGCTCCCGCTCGCCATCGGCGAAGCCCCCCACGTTCAGCCGGAAGCTCTTTTTCTTTTCCCCCTCAATTTCCTCGTCATACTTTGAGAGGACAGAACGGGACTTGAACATGACCATGTCTTCCACGCTCTCCTCCTCCTCATAGGGCTTGTAGTCAGGCTTTTTCTTCTTCAGTTCCACATTCTTTTCCGCCTTTTCCTTGTCCACCAGCCCGACATTGACGAGCACGTCCTCCTCCTCCTCAAGCACGCCCTTGTCTTGCAGTGTCAGGACGACCGTCTGGCCCTCGCTGAAGGAATCAATCTTGTGCTGGACTTTAAGTCCCTTTAAATCTCGGCACGTGTAGGCCTCCTTTTTGCTCTGCGCAAACTCCTCCTCCACCAGACTGCTGACGCCAAACTCTTCGTCCATCTCTTCTAGGAGTTTGGCCCTTTTCTCTGCCATTTCTTTTTCTTTCGCCAGCTTCCGGCTTCTCTCCACCCAAGCGGCCGTATCGTCCAGCCAGTCCTCCTCGGCAAGGGTCTTGACTTTTCCCAGTTTCTGGTTCAAGATGCGCTTCTCCTTCGCAGCCGCAAGCTTCTCCTTCATCTCCTTCTGCCTCTGGATAAGGACGGGGTTGATGGTCTCAGCCACCATCGGCTCCTCTTTGGTGCCGAGCTCCTTCTTGTTCTCGTTCAACTCCAGGGGCTTCAGACCCAGCTTGGCGCGGAGCTTGTTGGTCTCCTCGATGCTGAGCGACGCGTCGCCGCTCGCCGACTGGGGCATCACCTCGGCACTGCCCTCCTCATAGCCGTGGTCGACTTTCTCCTTCTTCACCCGGGGCTCGCCGCCGCTCCGCTCCCTCTTGCCGCGGCTCTCGCGGCCGCTCCTCTCCTTGGACGCGGAGCGCTTGCGCCTGTCCTTGTCCCGGGCTGCGTCCCGGTCGGACTCTCTGTCTCGCTCCTTGCGGCGATGTTTCTTGTGGTCGCGGCGGCGCTCCTCCGCGTCCTTGTCGCGACTCTTTTCCTTGTGTTTCTTAGACGAACCCATTGTTTACTCTGTGGATTGCAACAACAAAAAACGAGCAATTATCTGATACGTGTTTGCAGCGCGACGGGGGAGAAAATGCGGTTAGCTTCCCTTTGCTAGCAAACTAGCGCACGTTAGCTTGGATGCTACGTGGCTAACGGGCGGTTAAACTCACTCGGCGTGGAGAGAAAAAAACAGAAGCCTCGGATTCCGAATCCCACTCTCGTCGACGGCAAATGGCGCCGTGTAAAAACAGCACAGCTGTTTGTTTTCCTTTAGGCGGGTTCAAACATCTCGTAGACGCATCTCGCGGACACAAAAACGACCGTCGGGCGATTTACTTCGCTCCTTCGTTGTTTCAGGCAAACACTTCCTGCGGTCGAAGGTTAGCGGCGTTATACCGCCACCTGCTGTATGGGGAGATTACGCCACGATCCCAGCAGGAGTTGATGGCGAAGCGAGGCTCGCCGCTGCCTCATTTTTTAGATTAATAAAAAAAAAAACGTCACCGTATCTCTCATGGCTTTAACTTGACGGCCCGAGAGGCTGCGAAAGCGTTCAGTTGCAACGCGAAGTGCGAGGCTGAGGCGGCTCTTTCAGCTTCCATTTGAAAGGTATCGTCAGTGGGGTTTTTTTTGTTGTTGTTGCTGTTGTGTGTTATTCTGTCAACGATCTTTGCTAGCGCGGATTTAATTAACATGAGTGGGAGACCGATATATCGCCGGACTAGAGCACCCGTCGCCGACTAGCCCACTTTTAATTTGAGCGAGGATTCAGCCGCTTCGATGTGCCGAGCCTGTTCGGTGTGTGACCGACGCCTGGAGCTCAGAACTCGGCTAACGCGAGCTGAGACGGCTATTGGCTTCCAACTTCTATCAAGGCATTTAAAGTTAGCTGCGCTGCGAGCAGGTGTTAGCAAGCTATGTAGCATTAGCCGGGAGCGTTTACGTCCCTCTGGACTCATCAACATTCAGTTGTTTTTGTTTTGTTTGGGGTTTTTTTGCGTTTACGACGGGCACACTTGGATGAAAGGTGGATGTCGCCTCGACAAAGAATCTTTTGCAACGTTAAGCAGGCGCAAGACGGGGTTGCCATGGCGATTTCAAGGGGAGGAGGGGAGGGGGGCACAGCCAGGTCACATACGTGAACCCAGCAAAGCTAACCCAAGAAACGAGCCACTTATGCGCTAGCCGTTAGTCCGCAATAACACACGCACCCGGTGCGCATGCTAAGCTAGCGCCAGTCACCGAGGAGGAGTGTGCGCACCGGTCGCGCGCCGGAGAGGAAACGTCCTAACATTGCTTTCCCGCGGATCCGGGCGGGCCACGCGCGCGAGGCGACGGCAGGTAACGTCCGCGCCAAGAGACCCTCGCGGTAGCCAAAGCTAGCTAACGTTAGCAGACAAGTTCTGAGGAGTTGACGGCTAAGCGGGTGATACACCCCCGCCTCAGAAAGTGCGCGGGGACTGGGCGGAATTACCGACGCGGCGCTGCGGATCGCGCACGCAGTGCGTAAACAAGCGTCCGCAAAAAGGATCGCGCGGCTCGCGGCGTCAGAGCAGACGTGCCGTTGTGGCGCGACACAGGCCGGCCCGTCACACAGTCGGGCGAGCGGGCCGATAAGTTATCACACAGCCGGGCAGATGGCGTCTTTGTGACGTCACAGAGCCCGGCGGTTGCGCCAGTGTGACGTCACACAGCCGCCGCTGCAACATCAAAGCGTCCACACCGCATCAGATTTAGATAATGCACCTTTACGCGCCTGCTTAGAGGAGGAGGGTCTCCTTTACCAGCAGCCGGACGTCCCATTCATTTCAATGGCACATTTTCTTCTGGAGGAAGGTTAAGATTTAAAAATAATTAAAAAAAAAGTTTAAAAGGTAGGAAAGAAAGTTACAACTCTCCCACCATAATGTTCAAAAGCTTAACGTTATGGTATTTGAATGGTCTCTGTAGCTCAAAGGATGCGAGGTGATTTAAAAAAAGTTTAATAGGGTTGAAAGAAAGTTATGTTGGGAACTTTATCATGGGAATGTCATAATGTTCCAAAAACTTGAGAATTGTGATATTTGAATGGGTTCCGTAGCTTAAGTGTGTAGTTATGTGGCCTGTAGAAACACGTGCAGAACCAAGACAATGGATTTGGATGATATTAATTGAAGGAACGGCGGCACGCTCCCAACCTGGTTTCCTGAGATGGCCAGCCAATCAGAATTGAGAGACGTATTGCTCGCAGGCCGACTTTTTAATCGTATGCAGGACTTTGATGCCACTTTGATGCTTTGATGTCATGACAGCACTGCTGGTGACCTTTGGTTGGGTTATTAGGCCGGGAGATCTTTGGCACTGTGGACTCGGTGGTGCTTGCATCATTTACAGAGAATGGAGCTGATTTCATAAACCTTTTCCTAAACGCTTTGTGTATCGGCTGGTTTCTCAAGAGCGCATACTCGGATACGTGCTTATCGGACACCCTGCACCCGGCCCGATTTCCCAAGCAGCCAGTTTTCGGAGAGACGTCTAATTGGTGCTGCTCTCCTCACAGTAATCTCAAGTGAACCCTTTTCCTTCGCGCTTTTGGTAGCAAATGATGTGTAAGATGGTTTGTTTTTAGATAAGCAGAGGGTAAGTTCAGCAGATCTGGGATAGGAGTCATATTAATTTATCCATGACGATGAAAAGGTGAAGAAATATGTTTTACAGTGGTTGGCTATCAAAGCAAACTAAATGCCAGGTCTATATAACTACATTATTAAACATTAGTTGTCAAAAATGGTATCTCCAGCAGCTTTAACATAGCAAATTCTCTGAAATTGCAGCATGTCAGGACTTTTGCTGTCCCTGTGTGTTTACCAGTGTCCATTTTTTTTTGCGCGACCTCCAGCAAGCTATAAGTGGATGACATGGCAACTGGAGGCACTCCTTTGGATGACAGTGCAGAAGAGCTGCACAACTGGACCGTAACCAATGGCAGTCTGGACGATAGACTCAACAACATGGTAAGAGTGAGGGCTTTCACAACCCCAGGAGAAATGGGCATATAGTTTCAGTCAAAGACAATGGTATATTTAATTTACTTCTCAATACATGCTGAGCAGATATGCAGCCAATTTTACCATAATCCTAATGATAATCATGCTGACTTTTAAAGGAGAGCGTCGCAAATCATCTTAAGGTGACCGGAGTATTGGATGTGTGGTCTTTGAGGAGGAAACGAGTGATAATTAACAGCACAAACGCCTTGTTGTCGCTCAGGACTGGGGCGTGCAGCAGAAGAAGGCCAACAGATCCTCAGAGAAGAACAAAAAGAAGCTGTCGGCCGTCGTGGTGGAGAGCCGCCTGACCAACGACATCTCGCCGGAGTCGACACCGGGGGCTGGTCGCAGGAGGACGCGCACCCCTCATTCCTTCCCCCACATCAAATACACCACCCAGATGTCCGTCCCCGACCAGGCCGAGCTGGACAAGCTGCGTCAGAGGATCAACTTCACGGACCTGGATGAGGTTTGTTTCGTCTGGTCGCTGTGGCCTTAGGTCGCGTTTGCGGGAGCGCCGGGGGCCCAAGCGAGGTCAAAAGACCCCGTGAGTGATTTTCGCCGGGTTCCGAAACGGATTCGCGGGCCTCGCCTGTGCTCGCAGAGGACGACGACACGGCAAGCTGATCGGCTTCGCCGGGGACATTCCAAATCAATAATCCGGCTTTAGAAGAACGTCAGTGCCTTTCCAGTGCATCAGGTAGCGGGACGGCGTTACCTGTCAGTTCTCAAGCATTGTGCTTCAAAATGTTTGCTTACTGGCTCCATCTGTTGCTCTTCATTTGTCTTCTGATAAGCCGCGTGCCTCCGGGGCGGTGATACAACGCACAACACAGCAGCCAGTGTCTTTGTGGTGCTATGCTAGTTTGATCTTACTTGATATCAAATTTCTCTTTAAAGGCACAGTGTGGAGTTTTTTTTTACCACTTGTAGTCCTGGAGAATGATTTTTAATACCCCTATCTGCGTGATGGTGCTTGAGTGCAGTACATAGGTGGAGTGGTGTATAATGCCTGCTAATGACGGGTAGCCATTCCTGCCTTTTTTTAACTTTGGAATCTCATGAATATGAAACAAAACTAATGAGGTTCAGGACACGAAAGAGGGACAAAATACCAGCAGCAGAGGAAACGACTGCGGAGTGTTTTTTTTTTCATAGTTAAATATGGACTCGTTTGCGTGGCCTTGTTCTGCAGTGTAAGGGGGTGGTGGTGGTGGTGGGAGGGCGATGGGGGTGCAGAATAGCAGAGCTGCTCAAGGAAGCGTGAGGAGAAAGAGCATTGTTGGGAGAGAACAAAATGACAGAGGGCGAGCGTTGCGACGAGGCCCCTCCCTGGACAAAGCTGAGATCAAAGATGTGTCGCACCAGTTCAAAGGGGCTTTATTTATTTATTTTAGTATGCGAGTATCTCCTAATCACTAGTGTATAGCAGTGCTGGCCATAACTGCATGTTTGAATGTGTGGAGTGTGTTTTGGTCAGAAAACGTAATGTAAAAAAAAAAAGTTTGGCTTCAACGAAAGAGTCTGTCTTCAAAACCTGCGCTATCCCTGAAGCAACAGGTTTATGTTTGCAAGAGAGAAAAAATGGAGACCAAATCCTCAGTGTCAACAACACCTTAAGTTTTAAGACTTGAGTCTCGTATGGTGGTTTGTCTAACTTTTTTTTTTTTTTTTCTTAGAGGAGCATCGGGAGCGACTCCCAGGGGCGTGTGACCGCCGCCAACAACCAGCGCCAGCTAGCTGGGGAGAACAAGAAGCCCTACAACTTTGTACCTCTGCACGTCAACACGAACAAAAGCAAGGAGCTGCTCCCTCCTTCAGCTTCTGCCCCAGCTACCCCAGCCATCACCAAGGAAACCAAGAAACAGAGCCCGGGACTCAGGGATACTTTAACCCCTTTGGTTCCTATGAAGGAGACGTCAAGAATCTTCCGCGGTGGCATCGAGAGAGGGTCCGTGGCATACAGAGATTTAGGGGGAGAAGATCCAAGAATAGACAGCAGCCAGGTAATAATAATTCGTTTTTTTGGTGGGTTAAAAGACATTGAAGCCTGCAGGGCACACAGCAACTCTTATCACAAATGATTTTTTGTTTTCACTGTAGCACCCAATTGTTTTTATAAGTAGTACTTTTTGGATCAGGTTTGGAATTGAGTCGAAGCAAACCTGCCCAGTTAACTATATTCAAATCCGGTAATTATTTATTCTTGCGTATTTGCGTTAGTGTTGAACTTCAGTTGCAGTAAACCAATCTTTGTTAGATCAACCAGCAAGTTGTCTTTCAATGGATAACAGCTCGGAATGCAAAACCCATTTGATAATGATTTTTTTTTTTCAGGGATTTTGTTTTCACTTTACAAACTTTACAATTAGTTTTGTCTCTTTAGTGCCATCTTTATTTTTAGGGCTTAAGCCGTTAAAACACTGGCAAACGTTTCTCCCCCACATTGTTTACAACAAAAAAAGGCACCAATTTGACCAGCAGAAAGACAAAGCAGCCTCTTTTTTTTGGATTGTAGCCAAGATCGACCATTTAAATTATTATTATTTTTTTCTTAACAATTAATTTCAAGCTTGTGCCATACGCGCATGATGGCGTCTATGTATCACTGCAATCCAGACGACTCTGAGAAACCAGAACTAGGATGAAAGTGAGGCAGAACCGGTGCAGCTGAAACTCGGCTGTATTTAGGCCAATTTATAAATATGCCACCCGAGGTGCCGAGTGGGTTTTTTTTTTTTGCCCAACCCCCCTTCTGCCCTTGTTTAGCCCATTCTGAGCCATCGTCACAGATGCCTGCTCGCCTTTCCTTTTGTGCGCATCTGTCTTCTCCTCATTTACGCCCAGGATGCGCAGACTCTCACGCCGCTCCCTCCCTTCGCACGTCCTCAGGTGGTAAGCAAGCTCATACAGATCCGGGAGTACATCAGCAAGGCCAGCTCCATGAGGGACGACCTGGTGGAGAAGAATGACGTGCCTGCCAACGTGGAGCGCCTCTCGTATCTCATCGACCACCTCAAAGAGCAGGAGAAGTCCTACTTGCGCTTCCTGCAGAAAATGCTGGTCAGTCCTCCATTGGTTTTCCGGCTTCTCTCTTGTCTTCTGCCACTGCGCTTTTCCCGTCGTACGGGTCAGTCGAAGACGTGCCGTTTCAGTAAAATCGCATGCAAGTTTGCTTTTTTTAGGTAATTTATAGTTGAAGCGGGACCTGTTTGCCTTCTTACCTCCGCAGCTTGCCGCATATATATTATTAATGGCTGCCTCTCCGAGTGTCTCGTACACATAACAGCAGGGTCGTGTTTCATCTGTTGAAAAAGTTGGGACGTAGCATGCTCACTACTTTTGCTGCAGGGTGGCTTTTTCCGGTTTTTCATTAGGAATCAAAAACATTGCGGGGAGAACGTCATCTGTTTGAATAGTTTTCAGTCTCCTGGTGAACTGTCTCGTCGCTGACAGTCCACCATGCTGCTCCCACAGGCACAGGAGAATGAGGAAGAGGATGTGGGGACCCTGGACTCTGCAGTGGGCTCGGGTTCACTGGCAGAGAGCGCTTCTCTGAACATTGAAGTGCGCTCCACAGATACCCCAAATGCAATGGTTTGTATACTATATTTTGTCGACTTGTTCATCGCCAGTGTTATTGGCTAATATCTATGTTGTCTTTAAACCCAGCTCATATTTTCATTGCTTTTATGGTTGTGGGTCAGCCTCAATTTAGTCTGCTCTGCCATTTCTGCTGAGTAGCAGTGCAGTATCGCTGTTGCCGTGCTTTGGTAGATTCAGTGTGCGTCTCTGTTCCGCAGGGCGTCAGGCCGGACGCTCTGCGAGCCGACCAGAAGGAAGAGCTGGAGAACTTGCGCAAGCAGCACGAGCTGCTGAAGAAGATGCTGGAGCAGCAGGAGCAGCTCCGGGCCCTGCAGGGCCGGCAGGAGGCCCTGATGGCCATGCAGCAGAGTGCAGAGCAGGCGCTCGCTGTGATTGAAGACACGGGTGAGGCGCACGCACAAGTCACAGCCTTTGTTCTCAGACCGCTAGTTGTGTACAAAGTTGAGTCACAGCATTTTTTTTTTTTTTTACTTTCCAAAGAGGAAAAAAAGTTCTTTTTTTGGCGGTGATGTAAAATATTTACAAACCAATTTATGATGAAGATTATTGATGTATTTATGCATATATATTTTATGGTAAATATATAAGATTTTTCTTTTTTGTTCAATTCCTTGGGTGCTGCATCAGTTGTCACAGAAACCACAGGCAGCGTGTCGGGCCTGAGCATCACGTCAGAACTGAACGATGAGTTGAACGATTTGATTCAGCGGTTCCACAACCAGCTACATGACTCTCAGGTATGCTTTCCCCCGTCATTTCTTCAAATAAAAGCGCTGTTTGACTTATTTGCCACAGTTTATTTGCAATAATCGTAACTCTCAAAGATTGTGGTGTTTTATGAAGGTCAGTATGTGTTTTTATTAGAAATAAAATCTCTTTAACATCGAAAATGTCAGCATTCATGCGTCATGCTTAACCTAAATCTAGACTTTGAGCGTCAATATCTCTGTGAATTACGGCTGTGCCTGAAAATGCAGCATGTTTAGCTCCACTTTATGTGGTTAGATACATCGTTTATTTGATGTATCTAACTGATGGTTAGTAAATGTGTCACTAAAGCTGTTTTAAATGTGTCACTATTTATCCCCCTTAGACTAAAACTGTGCCAGACAACCGTCGTCAGGCAGAGAGCCTTTCCCTCTCCAGAGAAGTGTGCTGGTCTAGGACCCCCCAAGCTATTGGTCCACCTCAACACAGACCCCTCCTCCACTCGGCTTCTGGGCCCCACACTGGTCTAGACACTGGGGCAACAGCTGCCAGCGCTAAACTCACTAAACTCCAGGAACTCCAGGACAAGAAGCAAACCATGGACAAGATTCTGCAGGAGCTGCATTCGCTCAGAGACCAGACTCTCAACAACAACTATTGTAAGAATACGTGTAAATCCTTTCTGTGAAAAGTTTCTCCTGCCATTTGCCCCCACCTCCCCACACACACCCGTAAGTGTTGATAAAGTGCATTTGGTTGCCTTTAGGTCGTGGCTTGTCAACACAGTGCAGCCTGAGTATGGGCGGATCTGCTGACTGTCCGCCTGCTCTCTGTTCTAACGGAGCCTCGGCTTCCACCTCCTTTCATCCCTCAGTCACGCAACACCAGGAAGGTTCCAACTGCACAGACAAGCTCAGGTACACAAACACAAAGCTCTGACCAGCTGAACGGGCGGGTCGGATATCGGCTGCAAGGTTCTATAGTACGGGATGGTAATTAACTCCCCGCTCCCAACCCCTCTATGGATTAGAATACGAGCCTCTAACCATCAGAGAGGTGCTTTTCTGCCAGTGACCCTGCACCTTGATCTTTAGTAGAGAGGGGTGAAAAGGCGATGTCTTAGCTGATTGAATCCCGTTTTTAAATGATTAATTATAGCGCGAGTTCCCATTTCATTCACACAGTTCCTCACCACTCTCCCTCTGTGACCCCACAGGAAGCTGAAGGAGGTCCACAAGCGTTTGAACGAGCTGCGGGAATTGGTCCAGTACTACGAGCAGACCTCCGATATGATGGTGGACGCGGTTAATGAAAACGTGAAAGAGGATGACGATGAGGAAGAGGAAGATGGGACAGAGGATGGCTCTATGTTTGATGCCATGTTTGACTCTGAGCAGGAGAATCGGCAGTCTATAACTAACATCAGGTGGGTGCGTGCATAGAGGAGTAATTAAAAGACACTTAACATGCTGACTGATTGGACTTGCATCAATCATATGCAAATATTCAACAGATGTTATTAGATTGGCTGAGCACGGGTGGGGAAAAATAGGAGAGGTTCAGCATGAGGTCGAGGTGTGCGTGTGTGTAATTCGGTCGCCGGCTTTGTTCGGTAACAGTCAGCCGATCTGTTTAGAAACCCACAGCGCGGCGGGAACTGGACAGACTTGAACAGCCTGACAAACGGGCGCAGCGTCAGGAGCAGCCTCACCAACAACCGGGACGGCCGACTCAACACCGAGTGTGAGATCAACAACCGGTCAGCGGCCAACCTGCGCAGCCTCAACATCCCCTCAGCTATAGGTACACTTATAAAAATGAACGCATTTTATTTTTTGTATAATCATTGTTTAAAAGAAGTTTGTTTTTTTTCCAAGTTCAAGTGTCATCATTATGAACCCGTCTGCATTTTGTCTCCAAAAATGAAAGGTCTATTTGAGCTCGCACTCGATTGAAAGTAGGGCCAAGACCCAATTTTCAAGTGCATTATCTTACAGTCGAACTGTTTGAAATTTTATGAATATGGCACATTCATTGTGATCAAAATTTTCAGAATGGAAGTTGTAAATCCATGATTATCTATTCATAGCTGCATTCTCAAAACCTGAGGTAATTCATTATTATCTTTATCACACGTGGTGCAGTTTTGCGTGCAGGTAAAATGTTTTTGTTGGTAAATTTTCTGTTTGTCATGGGCAGACGAGCCAATAAGTTCATTATGGACTCAGAAAAGATTGCGTGAAGAGTAACCAGTTTTGGCCCATACTTTTTTCCAGCGATCTGCGATTTGGTCCCCAACAACCCGATCAATGCATCCTCATGAAACCTAGCTGAGAATCGTATGTCTTTTCTTCTATTTAGAATGCCAGTATAATAGGGACACCCCATACAATCAGGTGAAGGATGACGACGAGGACGGTCTCAATAATGAGGAGGGGGCACCCGCCGCGGCTCCGGACAACGACGCCTCGGGATCCAGTCGGAGAAGCAGCCTTGCAAACGAGGATTATTCCCAGCAAGTCCATCGGCAGACGGCGAAGCAGAAGCTACGGCAGCTTCAGGAGCTGGTAGCCATGGTCCAGGTGGGGCACATGGCTGAGATATGTGACATTTTTATATAATTTCTATATAATTTTGCATGTTGAATCACATTTGACAATTCAAACCAATATTTTTTTTACTTTACAGCTGACTTTCTGCTTCAGAAGCGCCGCATTTTCCTTATGGTACTAACCTACTGACCTAATCTGAAGCTGAAAACAATGTGTGTGTATGTGTGTGTGTCCAGAGTGATGACACCGATGGTACAACAGCAAACGAAGATGAGCTTTTACACCAGCAGCCAAACAACACCAGAGCGGCTGTGGCCGGGGCGCTGGTGGCTGCAGCCAAACAAAACCCAAGGGACCTCACTCTCTCCAGCAAGGACAGGTATGGTTTTATGAAAGTCCTGCTTGACAATGCATATAGTTTTTTTTTAAGTGTCCAAAAGTATCGTCTTTTTTTTTTTTTTTTTTACTTTTCCGGGGCAAATTAACAGGGAGAAACTATATGAGGAGAAGCTGCGTCAACAGAAGCAGGAGCTGAAGCAACTTCACGAAGAGCGGCAGAGACTTATCGAGATCCAGGGCAAGATCCAGGATCTGCAGTGGGCTTGTCCAGACCTGCAGGTACACACACACACACACACACACACACATTTTATCCACAAAACCTAGTTGACATCCAAGCCTTCATAAACAAACACTTCTCACATGATTACTCAGGTCTCACAATAGCACCTGCCAGGAGCCAATTCCTCTTAGATATTAATCCTGGTCACATGATCAGCGGTGATGATCTTTAGCAAATGCTGTTCTGTTTTAGCCACGTTACAAACACCAATACATTTGAATCCCATTTCAGCTCTCTGATTTAAAAAATATTCTTTAATTCCAGCAGTCTAAGGTGGATGTTGTGTCAATTGCACAACAAAAACGGCCAGTAAAACCTGAAAACACCTGCTGCTTCTTGAAAGATTTACACGTTTGTATTAAATGCACACACATCCTTTTTACATCTCGTGTTTTTCCATTCCAGTCGTCCATGTCCAGCACAGTGAGCCAGCAGGGTTTGCTGAGGAAGGTTCCGGTGGCGGCGTCGACCCCGGCCACAGCCCAGGCCTCCTCGTCCTCTCTCGCCAAAACCAACTCACCCGTGCTCAAACCCACCCCTCAAGAGGCAGCCTCCTCTTCGGTCACCGACAATGAGGTGACCGACTCCGCCATGTGACCATTAAGCGCGATGGAAACGGAATATCTGCTTTCGAGAACAGGGTAAATTTTGCCGACTCTTCTCCTCCATTTCTTGCGTCGCCAGCAGCTCTGGTCGGAGATGCGCCGCCACCAGATCCTGCGGGAAGAGCTGCGCCAGCGCCGCAGGCACCTCGAGTCCTTGATGGCCGAACACCAGAGGCGCAGCGGCGTGTGCGACTCCCCCCAAGAGGGATTTGCTACACCTTCTCAACCTGTCAGCCGGGATGAAAGGTAAGAAGTAGACATGTTTCTCCAGGGTTCTGTGTCACGAAGGTCCAAGTTAGAAGTTGGTCACATTTTTGAACATTGTGTAAAATGTTAAAAAAAAAGTGTTGCTGCTGATATTTTCCCTGTTTGTAGTTTGTGGGGATTAAAACAATTCCTGAGACAACTTAGATTTTGCACCATATTGCCGATGTGTCATTAGGACAATGGCCACCTGGGGTTCCACTCCCTGCCACCTTGACGATAACGATGAGGATGAGTATCGCTCCGAGATGGGTCCGGAGGAGGACGAGGAACAGGAAGACAGCGCGGAGAGCAGCTCTGACGATGACATCTACTCTTCCAGCAGGAACCAGCGGCCCTATACGAACAGGAAGAATCAGGGATGGTGAGACTTAAGCGACTGCGGCAATGCTTTTTATCATACTGACACCTGTTGTCTAGCTTTCTGAAAGTATGCGCTCGCTGTCTCTAGCAATCTGAAGCCTCCAGCGGCCTTTTCATGCGAGGCCGGCGGGGATGCATCTACCTGCACCAAGGCTAAGCCCAAGCAGCAGCAGCAGCGTCCCAGGAGTTTGAACCAGCCTGCAAGCCAGCCTGGAGGCACAAAGCGTCAGGAGAATCTGTGCTGGGCGTCGGAGCTCTCCTTCATCGAGGGTTCGTGCCACTGGCAGGAGCAGATCAGCCAGCTGCAGAGACAGCTGGACCTGAGCACGAGCTGGTGTCAGACGCTTCTGCAGGACCAGCAGGTCGGTCGCTTGGCCGAACGAACCACGTGCACACGCTCAAGACAATGGATGGCTGCCATGATTCGCAAAAAAAGTAATGGAAAAAAAAAGTGTAAATAAACTCTCTCTTCTCTCTCTCGCCTCGTTCCAGACGCTATCATGCATGTTGCAAACCTTGCTGACGGGGCAGTACAGCGTGTTACCCAATAACCTGTCGTCGCCGCAGGTGCACCTGGTCATGCACCAGCTCAACCAGTGTTACACCCAGCTGGCCTGGCAGCAGAGCAACGTGCAGAGGTAAAAGAAGTAGTGTGAGAGACACGCGCGGCTTTCTTTTACGGGCGTCGTCCATCTCTTTGAATGCTCCACATTCTGTGGAACCTTTTTCGTCCAGACTAAAACAGGTGCTGAATGAGCTCCTCCGCCAGCAGCAGCAGCAACAACAGCAGCAGCAGCAGCAGCAGCATCCCTCTTCGACTACATCAGGTTGGCAGACTCAGAACCAGGGCTCATCCCAGGAACCCAGACCCTGTCCTTCAGTCTCCTCAGGTGTCTCCCTCCCCTCCTCCTCTACCCGGCATCCTTCAACCATCCAACCTGTTGCATGTTTCTAGGCTCCTGGGGCTTAAGGATCCTGAAAATATGTCTAGAATTGTTGCCATTTCTATCAACAGTCTGCTTAAACATCTAAATAACACTCAAAAGATGATTTACTGGTGTTTTGATATTTGTTAATGTCGTGGTTATGATGTTATAAGGAGTGCCAAACCCCCTCCTAGCTAGTTTAAAGTCAAGATGAAGTAAAAACTGAGGTGTTTATGCCCATGTGTAACTATTTTTAATCAGTGTAGTAGCAGTATAGGATGTCGAGGATATGAAAGTGACTTAGAGGCTTATCTGCTGGCCAAGAAAGGCAGAAACCAATATCTTTTGGTCAGGAGAATTTATTGAATTGATCTAGTAGCGGGAAAAAAAATCATAATAGATGAGAATTTCATCGATTTAATTTGATTTGTTTTAACAAGGTTTTTTTTTCTCTTTCCCCCGCCCTGCAGGCTTTAACTTATTTCCACTCTTCCCCGCCGCCATGGGTGAGTTCCCCCAGGGCGCCGCGGGCCTGGCTACCCCCGACCACCAGAAGCAGCACTTAGACCCCAACACTTCAATCAAAACGGAGTACATGAGTTTCCCTCCTCCGCTGCAGCGTTCTCCTCTTAACTCCGCTACGGGCAGAGGGTGCGTCTGCCTTGAGTTTTATCCCAAAAAGACGTTTGTGCGCTCGTGCCGCCATTGCAGTCAGTATCTTATCTTTTTTTTTCCCCCCCGTGTGTCCAATCCAGACAAACCGGCTGGCACAACACGCTCTACGCGAACAACACCGTCCTGCATCGCACCTCGAAAACGGAAGAGGAGTCCCCCCCTTCCTCCCCCACGCCGGCCCAGCGCCGCTCCAGAACCCAAGACTTTGACCAGGCCTCCCAGGAGAGCTTGAGCAGCATGCCCGACCCCGTAGACCCCACCACCATCACGAAGACGTTCAAAGCCGGGCGCAAGGCCTCGGCCCAGGCCAACCTGGCCTCCCGGAGCAAGACGCCCACTTCTAAAAGCCGGCGCAGGAGGAGCAAAGGGCACAGCAAGAGCCACGAAGGTATTTTTAAAGTGGAGCTGAATCAACAGTTTCCTCGCCAGGTTGAATCGCGGCCAAGCTTGTGTTTGTTGGCGGGCGTATCGGATTGTATTGGCTTGCACCGGTTCACTGGCCAGTGTTTTTACCCAGACGAGCAAAGATCAAGCGGGAAGATTCTTATTGCTGTTTTCTGCCTTTTTTTTTGTATTTGTTTTTTTGTTTTTTTTTGTTGTTTTTTTTTGCATTCCTCAGGCCAGGAGAGCGACAGCGTGAGCAGCGCTGCAGACTTTGGCCAGGAGAGGGCACCCTCGTCCCGACACATGGACCAGAATCAGCGTCTGTTGGACAAACTGACCCAGGAGAAGCTCGACAGCAAAGCGAAGCTCGGGAACAAAAGAAATGACCTCTCCTCTGGTACAGCTGAAACCGCATCTGTTTGATTTTCTTCTTTCTTTCACCCTTGTGCGTGTGTTTTTCTTGTTTTTTTTTAACATATGCATTATCCTCCTTTACTGCCTTGAAAATTTCCTTCATAGTTATAACAGCTTGTCCTTTTTTTTTTAATACGTTTTCAATTCCATTTTCTTTGCACATATGTCATGTTCAATTTTGGGTTTATTTACGTTGTTGTTGCCTTTTAATTTATCCTACTCACAGCCTATGCTTGGAGAACACCCTTCCTCTCTAACAGAATTGCATGCACAGAAGCACCAGGTAAACTCGCCATGCAAATCCCAGCATCATTTGGTTGTTTGTCGCGCCATCTCAAGCGTACCATGCATGGGGGCGAAATCGCTGGCGGTTAAACCTGAGCCCAAGCTCTCCCCCCAAATCCGGCCCCGCGTCAAGTGTCAAGCTTTGAGTAACGGCCACCTTCTCGCGCATGGA
>CAAKHG010030752.1:0-11390 GCA_901007715.1 Dactylopterus volitans | reverse complement strand
GTGGAACTTTAAATTCAACTGTATGTTCGATTATTTATAATAAAACCAATATTAGATATGTTGCCGTTGGCGTCAGCGGCCGCCGTGATACTCACACATGGACGCTGAGACCGCCACGCACGCCGCCGCCGCCGCCGCCGCCAGGCCCCAGCAGGCACTGCTGCAGCGAGAGGAGAAGCACAAACATCTGAGCCACGCGGGGTCACGCTGTGACATCACAACCAACCACAAACGCAAACATGGCGCCTTACCCGGAGCAGACGGCGGCGAAGACGAAGACGGCGAGGAAGAGGATGAGCAGCGTCTTCATCGTCAGCCCTGGAACATGAACAGTGGCGTCAGGCCGGCGGACGCGGCGCCACGAGCTAACGGATCGAACCCGTGATGAGTTTTCCCGACGCTCACCTGCGCGCTGCGGAGGCGGGGCCTGACAGCAGCAGCCGCTAGGGTAGAGGAGCGAGGGGGGCGGGACCTCAGAGAGGCCGCCCAGCGACTGCGTGAACCGCTCCTGTGATTGGCAGATCTCGGAGCAGATCTCCTCCTGGATGAGCAGCTTCGGGGGCGGGGCCACTTTGCCGGGAGGGGGCGGGACCTCCGTGGGGTCTGCAACAAATGTTTTGATTAATTCTATTGGTGGATAAATATTTCACGGCGATAAACATCCACAACTTTGGAGCCTGTTTTCTATTTAAAGTTTGCTGATTGGCTGTTCAGACTGAGGTTACTGTCGCCAATGGCAACCAAAACCAGGAGAGAAAAGACCATGATAATTGAAGAAAAATGATAATTAACTTAAATCGAATCACACTTTCACAAAATTCACTTGTTGTTTGTTTTAAAAAGGCATTAATTTGATTACGATTATTTTGTTTCATTAGTTTCACTATGATCCACATTTAAAAAAAAAAAAAAAAAAAAAAAAAAGTATGATCTTCCAGCAACTCATATTTCCCCTCCAGCAGCCAATCAGGTCGCAGCGAGCATCCACATGTGAATTGTATTAAATGTGTTGAGTAGAGAAACGTCATGACTTCATCATTCGTCTAAGATGATTTCATCAGTAAGCTTGGTGATGTCAGCGTGACCTTGACCTTTGACCTCTCCCCACCAGTGTGTATTTAGTCCTAATCAGGTCATCTGAGAGCGCGTCGGTGAGGTTCTGGTACCGTAGGTGAAGCCGCCGCCGCCGCCATCGTCCAGCACCGTGCTGCTGACCCCAGACCAGTCCGATTCCTCGAAGGCCCCCCTGCCGCCTCTGACCCAATCGCGTCCTCCGTCTGGCTCTTCCTCCTGGTCCTGGTTTAGGTTCCGGTCCTGGTCCTGGTTCTGGCCGGCGCCAAACACGCCTCCGAAGACCTTCTGGTCCAGCCACGAGTGGCAGCTCTCGGTCACGTCGCTCAGCAGGCGGGCCAGAGAGCCGCGAGGCCGCCGCCGGCGCCGGAAGACCCTGTGAGGGGGACATCACAGCCATCAGGCACGCCTGCGTCCGCCGCCGCCGCCGCCACCGCCGCCACGGTGCGAGAACAAAGGAGCTCTTCTCGCGGGCGCGTCTCGGACAACACGGGCGTCTCCTAGCAATGCTGACTGGTGACATCACACTCTGGCTCCCGGGCGTGACGGTTGCCAGACGTGAGGAATTTACAGCCTTTTCAAAAAGCCGCCAGACCTGCTGAACGCCGCCGTCTGATTGGCTACAGGGAATGACCTCACCACTGTAAATAGAGCCGCATATATGTGTGTGTGTGTGTGTGTGTGTGTGTGCGCGCCCACATGTGACTTCATGCCTATTAAATGTACATCTGAGGTGGAAATGTGCTTCAGCTCTGCAGTTACAGGGTTCTGACTTCATCCCCAATTAAAAGAAATATACCACAAACTCACAAGTGAAATGAGACAATAATGATGTCATATGGAAGAGGGAAAAAGTATCAATGCGCATTTGTGCTCAAACTGAATCAGCAACCTCAAAAACTTGTTCTGAATTTATTTTACGGACGAAAACTGCAGCTTATAGTGCATCTTTTAACATCCGCGACGTTGGGAATCGGATCTGTGAACCGGTGCTGAACGTTTGCGAGCTGCCAAAAAGCCAGCTGATTGGTCGCTTGGCTGATTGGTCGCTTGGCTGATTGGTCACTCAGCTGATTGGTCAATTGGTCAATCAGACAGGAATGCGTCTAAAACGGCATGGGCACTCACGCTTCTATGAGCTACGAGGAATGCTAAGAGGCTAACGCTAACACTCAGCTGAATCCTATCACTATGCTAGCGTGCTACGCTGAATGGCGCGCTTGTTAGCATGTCAACACGTGCAAATGTAGGCGACCGGCAGCAGGCCGCTGGATCCGCGCTCACCTGACCAGGTTCTCCTTGTAGGACACGTTGGTCTTGCAGGGCGTCAGCGACACGTTGCCGTCGTCGTCCCAGCAGAAGCTGTCCTCGGTGACGGCGTAGTAGCCGTTGGTGAGGAGGCGGGGCGAGCGGCGGCAGCAGCTGGGGTCGCCGCCGCCGTCCGCCGAGGAGTAACAGACGTAGGAGGAGTCAGGAGAGAGGAGAGACACGTCGAGGCTGAGGGAGGACAGACAGGATGAATGTGGACGGTCTTACTTGCTCGGGATGCTAGCAGGCTAAAAGCTAATGTTAGCGCATGTAAAATCTGTTTTTGGTTTATCGCTGTTAAAGGGGACTCAACGGCGCCAAACCGAAAACGACAAGACGTGTAAAGTCCTCTGAGAAAACTCCTGCTATGATTTTCATGCTGAATCAATAAAATCAACCTGATGGAGACGCTAGCTCGTTTGGCCTAGCAGAAGAATTAACACGATACAATGAATCTCAGTTGCAATATGCCATATTACACATGCTGGATCATATCGTATCATTCCATATCGCATCGTATCCTAGTGTGTCAGACTGCATCATGTCGCGTCGCATCAAATTGCGCTGCGTCTCTCTGCATCGTATTGTATCGTATCAAATCATGCCGTATTGTATCGTACCGTATCATATCGTACCGTACCATATTGTACCGTATCGTGTCATATCATATCGTATCATTCTGTACCGTATCTTTTCGTACCATATTGTACTGTGTCAGACTGTATCATACCGTATCATATAGTACCCTATCATACTGTATTGTGTCGTATCGTTTCGTGTCGTATCATATCGTATTGTATCGTATCGTATCTTTTCGTGTCGTGTTGTGTCGTATCGTATCGTATCGTATCGTGTTGCATCGTATCGTGTCGTATCGTTTCGTGTCGTATCGTGTCGTATCATTTCTATCGTATCGTATCGTATCGTGTCGTGTCGTATCGTGTCGTGTCGTGTCGTATCGTTTCATGTCGTATCGTGTCGTGTCGTATCGTTTCATGTCGTGTCGTATCGTTTCATGTCGTGTTGTGTTGTGTCATATCGTATTGTATCGCATCGTATCTTTTCGTGTCGTGTTGTGTCGTATCGTATCGTGTTGCATCGTATCGTTTCGTGTCGTATCGTATCGTGTCGTATCATTTCATGTCGTATCGTGTCGCATCGTATCGTGTCGTATCGTTTCATGTCGTATCGTGTCGTGTCGTATCGTGTCGTATCGTTTCGTGTCGTGTCGTGTCGTGTCGTGTCGTGTCGTATCGTTTCATGTCGTGTCGTGTCGTGTCGTGTCGTGTCGTATCGTATCGTATCGTGTCATGTCCTGGTTCATCGCATTGTATCATATCACATCGAACTGCATGGTTGCGTACCATATCATATTGTATGTACTGTATCGTGCCGTGTCCTATCATATCGCGCCGTGTCCCATCATATCGTGCCGTGTCCTATCATATCGCGCCGTGTCCTATCATATCGTGCCGTGTCCTATCATATCGCGCCGTGTCCCATCACATCGTGCCGTGTCCCATCATATCGCGCCGTGTCCCATCATATCGCGCCGTGTCCCATCATATCGCGCCGTGTCCCATCACATCGTGCCGTGTCCCATCATATCGCGCCGTGTCCTATCATATCGCGTCGTGTCCTATCACGCCGTGTGGTATCATCTGTCTGTTAGCGGCGGCGGCGTCTCGCCATCTCATTATTGAAAATCATGATTTGGTGTTGGAGCATCATAAATGCTAATAGGCTGCAGCGCTGAGGCGGCGGCGGCGGCGGCGTCCTCACCTGTGACAGGAGTGACGGGTCCGCGGCCTCCGTTTGATGGGGGAACCTGGACACCAGAGACCACAGAGATGAGCCAAGTTATGTAAGTGATCCACATATGTGAACGTGTCGCAGTCGCAGGAGCAAAACTTTAGACCAAATGTTTTTATTCTCTCATTCGGATATTTGTCGCTTATAAATACACACCTGCGAAAATATGACTGCACCCAAGACCCTCTGTTACTTCCTGGGTTTGCTTACTTTTGTATAGCAGGTGAGTCAATGAGAACGTCAGTAAGTCAGTGAGCAGGTGGTCAATAAGTCAATAACTGGAATACGTCAGAAAGTCAATAATTCTGATTGATTGATTGATTGATTGATTGATCCTTACTGGTGACGGCTCCAGAGAAGAAGAGCGCCATGGTTCCCCACGTCGTCAGCGTCTGGGCTCGGTCGGAAACGCGCAGCGGTGAAGAGCCGAACAGGTCCGGGAGACGCCGGAGGTCAGGAGGAGGGTCAGGAGGAGGGTGGAGTCACTGGGGGAGCAGATTCAGGAGGGAACGTCAGCAGGAGCTCAGCTGGACTTCTTCAGGTCGTCTGAAGACCTTCACTTCACATCCAAAAGGCTTCTTCAGTCCTCGACGGTCATCAGTGTCCTACTAGAATCAGCATCTCCAAACAGGAGATGCGGACCAAGACGCCGCCTGTCGGTCCAGTCTGAGGAGCCTCCCCACTCGCACCTTAACCCAGGAGACCAGAACAACCCTCATGATGGTCTGAGTGGGTCAACCACTCTCAGGTGACCTCAACAAGTCTTAGATGACCGAAACGAGTCTCAGGTGACCTCAACAAGTCGCAGGTGACCTAAGTGAGTCTCAAGTGATCTTAATGAGTCTCAGGTGACCTAAACTATTATCAGGTGACCTCAACGAGTCTCAGGTGACCTCAACGAGTCTCAGGTGACCTCAACGAGTCTTAGGTGACCTCAACGAGTCTCAGGTGACCTAAACGAGTCTCAGGTGACCTAAACGAGTCTCAGGTGACCTAAACGAGTCTCAGGTGACCTCAACGAGTCTCAGGTGACCTAAACGAGTCTCAGGTGACCTTAACAAGCCTCCAGTGGAGGTCAAACACCTGGGACTCCCCACCAACCACTTAGACCTGAAGAGGCCTTTTGGATGAAGGTGAAACATCTTCAGCAGCCAACAAGATTCCGTTTGCCTTCTAACTGGTCTCCCGGGACCATCATGACCACGGGGACCTACACCGACGTAGGAAGCCTGAGGTGAAGCTGCTGCACGCGTCCGAACTGCATGGTCATCGTTACTTCCATATTTGGTCACTTCCTCTTAATGACAAACGATGGATGTGGATGAACCCACATTTGGAGCATTAGTGGGTATTATTGGCAGCATGGTGACGCTGCGCGCGCGCGTGTGTGTGTGTGTGTGTGTGTGTGTGTGAGATGTGTCACCCGCAAAGACACGTGTCGTCCAATCACGAGTGCAGGTGGGAACGATGTTGGCTAACGACTCATTTTAACCGGAATAAAAATAAACTACGACTCCTCACAACAAACAACTGAAAATGTGACTTTGACAAAACGAGTTGAAATAAACTAAAACTACTTCATCTTTTCGTTTCTTTTTTTTGCTGTTCAACTTCATTTCGACTGAAAATAAAATAAAAAAACAACTAAACATTTCATTAGCTTTTATTTATAAAAGCTGCTTAAACTAGACTGATACTCCAAAATTATTGTCAAACTTTTCCATTAATTCATTCATTTTCTCGTCAGGCGTCTCTGAACTTTCACGCAAACATCCGATTGGTGGCTGAAAAATATCGTTATTATATTAGAATGTTTTCGATAATTTGGGATAAGATCGATCGAACATTCGTGTCTGCAGAGTTGTGGAGTTTATGCGTCTATACGTGTCATAAACTGAGCGCGTGCGGAGCCTCGCACACACACAGGCGCCTCAAACACACACACACACACACACACACACACACACACACACACACACACACACACACACACACACCAGAAACAAACAAAAACAAAAGAAGAAGAAGAAGCAAAGATGGAGGCAGAACTTCCCCCAGCTGCTCAGGAGTCTTCTTCTTCTTCTTCTTCTGCAGTTAATCCCTGCAGTTCTGATCTGGGATTAACCGGCCCCACCAGCTAACATCAATCCCCCGCTCATCTCACACTGCAGAGCAGGAACCACTTTACCTTCACACTGGTTCCTGCGTCGTCGCTCCGTCAGTCGTCGCTCATCCCGCCGGTCGTAGCGGCGGCAGCGGCAGCAGCCTGGGAAACAATCAGTGGAAAGAAAACAGAGGCGCTCATGTTTCCTGTTAACTGCGTCTCTGCTGGAAGGAATTTTAAGTGCGGAGCCTCAACGCTCCGACTGGGGCTGCTGGGAGGGGGCGGAGCTTCAGTCCGTCTGGGGTCTTGATGTCTGAGCTCATTGGTTTCGAGGGTGTTAGCCAGGAGCCGCGGGCGAGCCACCGCGCTCCCGCCGCTCCTCACGAGCCCAGCAGAAGATACAGCACGTGTAATACGATATGGCAGTCTCCCTGGCGACCAGCAGGGGGGCGGGGTCTATGCCAGCCAATGAGGGAAATGACCACAACATTTCAGAGCACAGACGGGTTTTTGTCCTGATGAGTTTATGGTGCCGAGCCTGAATTTAAAGCCGCCAACACAACTTGAGGTCAGTCTGAAGTAAATTAATCAGCAAATGACGAGTCAATAATGAGCCAATAATAAATCAATAATATGCCATTAATAACTCAACAATAAGCAAAAATAAGACGATGATAAGCAACAATATGCTAATAATAAACCAATAATGAGCCACTAAGCCAATAAGTTAAAAAAAAAACCAATAAAAGTTAATAATAAATCAATAGTAAGTCAATCAGGAATCCAATAAATAAATAAAATGCCAATAATAAGCATCAATATGCCAATAACACAATAAATCAATTAAAATCCAATATTAGGACGATAATAAATCAACAACAAGTCAATTATCAACAATTATAAATCAATAATAAACCAATATTAAGCCTCAATAAGTCAATTATAAATCAATAAGCCATTAATAAGACAATAATACGCTAATAATGAGTCAATATTAAGATAATACTAAACCAATTATAAGCCACTAAACCAATAAGTCAATTAAAACCCAAATATGGTCATCACGTTTGACGGCCAAAACGCCGTCAGCAGCTAAAGGTCAAAGGTCAAAGGTCATGTGTTCATCTTCAAGCATCATTTTACTCCAATTTTTTTTTTTTAAACTTCTTTGTTGTGATTTCATGAGTTTGAAATGAACCTGATGCTTTTTCACCTTTACTGGTAAAAATCCATCTCCATCCGTGTGTGTGTGTGCGCGTGCGTGTGTGCGCGTGCGTGCGTGCGCGCATCTCTCTGCACACTCAACATTGCGCGTGTAATCCCGGGGCAGGTGCGCCTATGTGGCGAGATTACGGTGCCAGATTATGGGATGCTCCCGTCTCCCCCCGTTCCTCCACGGAGTTTCCCAGCATGCCTTGCAGCAGCTGCCGGTGCTGCTGATGTTGGAGGAAAACGCGTCGTCGGAAGCGCAAGAGGCGGACGACGTCGATGACGTCACGATGCCTCCGGACTCGTCGCGTTTGGAATAAAGCGCTTTATAGTTTTATTATTTAATCTCCAAAAAGCGTCTCCGTTCACACGAATTTCGTTTATGACGGTTGTTTTTTGTTTTTTTTTAACGTTTTTATACCAAAATGTTGCCCCCTGCCGTAAATGGTCGTGTTTTTGCAGCACAGAAACGGAAACAAAAACAGAAACAAAACTGTTTATAAGCAATCAAACTAATTTCAGCCACTTAAAGCTCAAATATTAGCCTCTGTTTTGTTGTTTTGCTCAAATCAGCTCATTTCTACAATTTTTTTTTCACACAAAGAAAATAACGGAACTCACCGGCTCGCGAAGCTCCGCGTTTCTCCGCCGGAAGTGGAGAAAAGTTGTTTTCCCGCGGAGCAGACTGACTTCCTGTTGTCGTTGCTCGTTTTTCCTTCCGTCTCTTCTTGTTTTATCAGTTTGGATTTTTGAAATTCGGGAGAAGAGAAAAACAAACGCGCGAGGCTCCGCCAGCTGTCAGCCCCGCCCGCGCGGCCGGAAGCTGCGCCTGCCGTCAAAGTAAAACGACTCGCGAATCGGGATCCGGTCCAGCCTTTCAAAATAAACACAAAGCTGGCGTCCTTCACCGCTAATTAACACACTTTACTGTTACCGCCGCTCTTCTGTGGCTCGTCGTTCATTAAACTAAACGCCATCATAGTTGGTTATTTACTGTGTGATTGAAGTGACTCAGATGAGGCAGCAATATTTCTATTTTTTAACCAATTTACGATCAAAACGCTGCCGGCGTCGCTTCCGGTTCGAATTCAAGCCCGTTTGCGTTCCTTTTTTTCCTCCGAGAAGCAATTAAAAATCAAGTAAACCCCACTTTTCATCTCGGCAAAATCAGCTTCGTCAAAAAAACAAACATTATTCTGCTTTAGTCATTTTTCCAATTTTTAACCGTCGACTTTGCGTTTTATTTTGAAATCGAGGCGGTACAACTTCCGGTCGAGCTTGCCGCAGCGACAAACTCTCTCTTATCTGCGTCCTGCGCGATAAGCAGCTGCTGCTCGGGAGAAGAAAAACAAAAACCGTCCCCGTCACTTCTCGTGCTGCGTTAAACGTTCGTCTGTTTCCAGACTGAAACCATGAACGCGTCCCCAGCTCAGATATTAGATATTAATATCTACACGCAGTCTTCACCAGCGTCCGCTGGCGCCGCCTGGTGGCCGCCGGGCTCACCTGCACGCGGCCTCGGAGACGTCAGACGCGCAAACCAAGAAGCTTCAATCACGTTTAATCTACATTCAGAAACAAGAGAAGCGACGTTCAGGGACGCCAACGACGACCATGAGATCGCTGACCTCTGACCCTCAGGGTTTCAGGTGGGTGGGAAACTGAGGATCTGCCAAGGGGAGTATCAGAGTATCTAAGTAAAGAGTACACAATATTTGGAGTATCTGAGTATTTAAGTGTCAGAGTATCTGAGTATTGAGGAGGTCATAAAGGCGCTGGAGGGGTTTGTAAGTGATGTCAGCGGAGGCAGGTGAGGGAGGGGTCAGAGAGGGGCCGGGGGGCCGGGGGGCGGGGCTGAGGGAGGCCTGACATCCCACCAGGACCAGAACCCCAGCAGCCCAGTTCTCCTGGTATGGGAACCGGATCAGAACCCTGATGGCGTAGGGAGATGCTCCTGAGGGGTCGCCTTCTGGCAACGGACAGGCATCGACCTCCAATAGGGAGCCCCCACACCTGCGGGGGGGCGGAGCCGCTCAGTGGGCGGAGCCGAGCGGCCGCTTATGGAGATGTGAAAGCTACATTCATGGAATTCAGAGAAGAAGTCGAGCGGTCAAAACCGCTGATTTCTCCAAAAACGGCCACGACTTCCAGGAACTGGAGGAGCCCTGCGACTCCGCCCACTCCACGTTCCGCCGCGGCGAGGAACCGCCGCAGCGGGGAAGGGGACCGCCGCAGCGGGGAACCGCCGCCTGGCTCCCGGCCGGTGGGGTCTAAGCGAAGGGCCCGGCGGAGGCCTCGGGGATGTTGGTGGCGTGCATGTCCCGCGTCATGATGGACTTCTCCTTGAGCTTGGCCTGCAGCAGCGTGTGCTCCACCACGCCGATCCTCACGTCCATGTGCACGATCTCCTGCTTCAGCTTGGTCAGGCTCTGCTTGATCTTCACCACCGGCGCTGGAGGGCCGAGGCGAAGAGAGACAGGGAGACGCCAGGTGACTCAACATGGAGGACAAAGGGGAAGGAGACCTTCTGCTGGTCCACGCCGGCTCTCACCTCCGTCAGACATGCTGCTGCCTTTCTCCTCCATCTCCTGCTTCACCTTCTCCAGCTCCTCGCTGACCTGAACACACGGAGGCAGCAGATGTTTCTACTTCAGAACCCCGCGCACGTGAAGCAGCGTCCCGGATGACACCTCCAAACTGACCTCTGCCAGAACCCGGGTCCGCTCCGTCACGCCCCCGCTGGCCTGCTGGTAGCTCTCCTTCACCTGTCCGAGGAGGAAAACAAGCAACCTTCTGGTCAGCACCGGGACCATCTCCGGTTCTGCGTGCCGGCGCGGTCTGAGCGTCCTCACCTCGCTGAGGCTGGCCAGGGCGCCGCGGTGGTCCTGGATCACCTGCTCCAGCTGCTTGTTGATGTACTTCTCCCGGCTGCTCACCTTCACCAGGGTCTTGGCGACGTCCTCCTGCAGCTTGTCCAGGTAGGCCTGCGGAGGAACCGGCGAGGGTTATCGGGAGGGTCCGTCCGCCACCGCAGACGCACGCGAGCGCCGGGTCAGCGAACGCACCTTGGCCTCCTCCAGCGAGGTCTTGATCCCGTCCCTGTGCTGATGCATCTGGTCCACGTGGATCCTCCAGTCCTGCAGGGCGGCGAGCAAGCGCTTAGCAGGTGTCGGCCATCTTCTTTGCGGTTCTGTTCGAACCTCCCATCCGCCAGCGCCCCCCCTACCTTGTTGTCGGTCCTGATGGTGACCTTGAGCTGCGGCAGGACCCTCTCCACCTCCAGGTTCCACTCGGCCGCGTCCACCGTGGACCGCAGGAGCTCCTCGGGTTTGGACGAGGGCTCGGCTTCCTGTCGGAGAGCCACAAACATCGTCGCCCTGTCATGCTAACAGAACCTGGCGCCTACATTACCCACAATGCAACCTGAGAGATTGAGGCCTGTGACACTGGAACTGGCTTCAGACCTGTACTGGCACGCGCGTCACCGGTGATGTCATCGATGATGTCATCGGTGACGGCAGAATCACCTCTTAAAAAGGTTCACACTCATTTTTGACACCCGGAACCCTGGGCGAGACCCCGCTGAGCCTCGTGCTGATTGGCTGAGCCGATCGGACCGAAATGGTGAGCTCACAGTTCTGGTGGTGTGTAGTTTCAGGGCGTCCAGGTCCATCACGTTCTCCTCGTCATCGTCGGGCTCCTCCTGGTTGGACACAACAGCACAGCAGCGATGCTCAGACACCAACGTCAGGACCCAAAGTTCACATCAGCGGGACCCAGCGGTTCTCCTGGGTCCAGATATACGTGGCCGTTTCAACTGCTTTGAAGTGTGTGTGTGTGTGTGTGTGTGTGTGTGTGTGTGTGTGTGTGTGTGTGTGGAACACGA
>CAAKHG010030751.1:0-24512 GCA_901007715.1 Dactylopterus volitans | reverse complement strand
ATTTGTATGCGCACCAGTCACACTACTCCTCCTCCACACACACACACACACACACACACACAGACACACACACACACACACGCATGTTAACAGCGCTGTTTAATATTTCAGTGGTACACACATTCTCTCACCCACCCGCCTCTCCTGCTAGTGTACAGGGAGGTGTTACAGCCAAAAAGCACATCTATGACTTATTAATGCCGCAGAGAAGGATGTCAAATGATGAATGATAGAAGGGAATAATGAGAACGCTGAAGGTGAGAGCAGGAAACTGTGTATTATGCATGTGTTTGTTCTAATGTGCTCATTAACACGGTTTGTTTAAAAAAAAAAAAGTGAACTATTCAAGGTCTTCAAGTTTCAAATCAACAGAAATAAACTTCCAGTTCACCTCGTCTTATTTTGGAACAAACAAAACAATATTTAATCGCGAGGACGTCGTCTTAGATTTGTCGTTTATCAGGTTTTTTCCCCCCTTTCTCCCATACAGCTCTAATTTTACTTTTTCAACATAATTACAGACTAAGATGTGTTTGTTTTTTTTAACACCCAGAATTCGGGGCTCAGCGTCCCTTAAACTCCTCCAACAAGCTAAAGAGCTCCACATTTTCCTTAATCATGATGGCGAATGGTTTTTCCTCACCACTGCATGCTCTTGGGTGAATTCCCAGCTCAGCATCATAGGTAGAAATGATTAAAGATATCTTCTGACAACTATGCTGGATATGGAAATATCATCAACTTTTTTTTTGTCTCTTTGTATAAATTGTTCCAGATCTTTTCTGGCAGAATGCAGTTCAATGAAGAAAGGAAATAAGGGATTACAGAGATGTTTTTGGCGATTTTGGTGAGATATCGTGTTCACAGAGAGGCCTTTATGACTATATTTAATTATGAGAATTTGGAGAAACATGAGTTTATGAATAAAGGCTTTTAAATTCTAACCTCTCGCTCTCAGTTTGTCCAGCCTGGTCTCAGGAAATAGCATTTGCATAGCCCAACAATTAGTAAAGATAATTAAGACGTTATCACAACACCATCTTTCTTTTCAGGTGTTGGCTCATACGACTGTAATGACATTTATATGTGGTACCGCAGGTCATCTTTTTTCATTTCACATCAATATGAAATTTATATGAATCCATCCTTAACTGTTGCATTTATAAATCATTACTTGAAGAGCAAGTTGTGTGTCAGTAGGCTGCGCTTTATGATTTTCATTTAGTTAAATAGTTAAATGGTGAATGCTAAAAAAAAAAGGAAAAAACAAACAAACAAGAAACGTTGCCCATAAAGTGACACCATACGTTACAATGGAAGCGTATGGAATTAACGGCGTTAGATGGCGCGTGAACGGCTGAAGCTGCGTTGGTGCGAAATATCATTAGCATTAGCCTCTGAAATGCAATCACATGAAATCACACACTTTGTCTTCCTCACATTCCAACATCCCTTGATTTAGCTTTCTCCTCCACTGTCCATTTCATTTTGTCGTCTTTTTTCTGTGTTCTTCCGCCTGCGCCCTTCTCTTTCCCCCCTGCTTCTCTCACCCTTAACCTAATTTTCTTTTTTCCCCCCTGCTTTCATTCTGCTCTATTTCATCTGCTCTTGGTCAGTGACTCCCTCCCCATCTTGTCCTCTGTATTTTCTCCTCTTTAGCTTACATCTTCCCTCTTAAGTCTGCTCCTACTGCCTGTCTCTTTACACTTTCTTCCTCTTATTTGTTAAGAAGTGAAAAACAGCATTTCTGTTATTTTTCCAGTGGCCTTTGCTGAGGTCTTTGCGCTCGTAATGCTTCTTTTTGTTCCCCTTTACTTGTTAGTCTGCCTACTCGTCCTTTTTGCCTTCCACCTCTGTCTTCTTTGAATATATCCGTCCTCTTTCTCCACCATCCTCTTCATCTCAACATGCTTTGTTGAAGGTATATGTCTTTATAACTGCAAATCTTTGCAAAGTTTTTATGGGATTTTTACTCTAAATATTTTCGTTTTTCCCCCCAGTATTTAATGTAAACGCTCACATAGTGTGTGCAAAGTAAAAACTGGAGCCAGATGCCTTGTTTGTGTACACAAACTTGGCCAATGAAGCTCATTCTGATTCTCATACTGTCTATAGCTATACTCTTTAAGAGAGGGGTGTGTGTGTGTGTGTGTGTGTGAGCAAAGTGAGTGACGGTGTGTGGTTATACACATTAAGTATGCTGCAGTCATAGTACTATCACATACTGCAAAAAGAAACTCTGCTTAACCCATTTATTTAAATAGAGCTAATTAGAGGAGCTGTCTAGGGAGAACACTTTCAATGGGGGGTGTGCGTGTGTGTGTGTGTGTGTGTGTGCTATTAGCATTCTAGCCATCTTTATTTTCTATTTAACCCTCTTATACACACACACACACACGCACGCACGCACACACCGGAGCACAGGAGCACAGAGCCAGAGGAGATGGATTTATTGGAGTTCAGTTGTGTGTGTTGACGGCAATACAGCTCATATTGTAATCAGAGCCTGCTTTTCTATTAATCTGTGAGTGGCGATTAATCGCATAGTAGTTTTGAGTGTAGCAAAAAGAACACCCCTAATAACTGTGCTGCAGATCATTGACTAATGACTTATGCCAGATCTTTTTTCATCTTAGGAGCCACAAAATGTACATTCTTTTTTTATCCTGTGCCATGTCTCTACGTGAGTGCCTCTTACTTTTTCAAAGTCATTCCCTTTTCCCTTCATCTGGTGCTGAAGCCCTGCTTTTATTTATTTATTTATTTATCTTATTCTCTCTGACTGTGCCTCCTGCTTGGTCTGCGCAGATGTCCTCATTTATCATATCACAATATATCAGCACCATCCATCACTGTAGGCCAAGTTGCGCGAGGGCTTGTTGCGCATATGCATGTATCAAGCAGTTTTTGGTAAACTGGAGCAATGAAGCAATATCAACCGTTATTGATGATGAGAACTCGACTGCTTACAAAGCGAGCGAAACTTCACGGACGGCGCAGACGCACGCACATGACGTGAATAATCAGTCAGCCAGAGCAGGCGCAGGCATCCGTTTCAAAAGCCGCAGCGGCTGACAGAGGATCGCGTGGAAAATAAACAATGGCGGCAAGATAAATTGAATCTCAGAGGACAGGTGGAACATGGAAAAAAAAAAGGAAGAGGGAAAACATGAGAAGGGGAATGTGACTTTATATTTCAACACAAGAGGCCGGCTGTTCTTTTATAATGCGGGCAACAATTTCAACTCAATTTAGTTTCCCATTTAAAAAGAAAAAAAAAAAAAAGTAATTGCGCCACTGGATGAGGAAGCGATTTGATAAACTTCAAAATCAGCCCTGAAATGATATGAAAGGAAATTACAGCCTATTCTTAGTAATGGAGTGCAGCAAGTGGCTGGGTGTCATTTTCATGCCAGGCACCCAAACTTCCAAGTCAGATTGTCGTCCTTTTCATTTTTTTTTTCTCTTTTAGACAATCACCAGAACCATTATTTTCATCCTGATGTATCGACAGGCTCACAGCAGACATTTCACTTGAATGAAAGCCACAGTGGCTGAGCACAAAGAAACAGCCTTCTGCAGAGGGTTCATTAAGTATGACTTATAGCTTCAAGTAGTTTTTTTTTTTGTTTTGTTTTTTTTTGTTGTTATTTTTCTTGAGCTTGCTAAAAAAATTCTTGCATCACTTAGGCATGCTCGCACCTGGGAATCAGGATCACGGGGTCGCCGGCCGCAGCTCAGCACAATCAGCGTCGCGTGGAGAGTCTCGCCCACTGAAGGTCCAGTCTGCAATATGTCCTTTGCAATCTGCGATGATAATTTTTAGCAGCGAGGTGGACGGTCCAGACTGGCTGCCAAGAATGACCTGTGCTCATGCTTGAGTGACGGATGCCTCTTAGCAGCGGGCTAGAGAGAGTGCCGTTTGTGAAGTTGGAGTTGGAGGGGTCACTCAAACAGGACTTGGGTGTAGGAGACAGCAGCTGGATCCCATTTGACAGCCATGAGTCGAGACGGCGGCTTTCAGAAGTCGTTTGAGGAGTTTGCGGAAGCGGACGGTCGAGCCAAACAAAACAAGCATCCCCTGTGCATGATTGCCCAGTGAGGTTGCGCATATTTATTTATTTATTTATTTATTTGTTTGATATCCATTGCAGCCGTGATCTCAATCAATTCCACTCTTGCACCCCGGGATGCTTCCTCACAGCCGAATGAAAGGGAAGCAGAAACCAGCTGCAGTTCATGCTCAGTCTCAGCAAAGGCAGAGGAAACGCTGGGCTGGCTGAGCCCTCGGGACCCACCAGCGTTTGCAAGTTCCGCCGTCGTTTCGGTGATACGAACATCAAGCGACATGTAGATTAAATCTGAGTTGAGGTTTTCCTCTTTTATCTGGTCCTCTATCCTCCACATCCTCCATCGGTAGCAGCGGTCACGAATTTAGTCAACGTCTGGTTCAGATGTGAATAGATATTACCGTTAGAGGTACGGGCACATCCGAATTTTTGTCTGATTACAAACAAACAAACAAACAAACAAACAAACAACATAATCACATAGAAAAGATGCACACGTGAAAACAGAATAAAATCTATGGATATGTATCACAAACAAGTGTTATTTCGCTGTTGAGAGGAGAGTCCATTGAAAGCGTCAGTTATTTTGTTAAATGTCTATTGTAAGTGAGGCTGACGTATGGTTTTCCTTGTGCGACGTCCTTTGCTACCATTCTAAGTGTGGCTGGAAAGAAACTATTGTGGAATCTGGTTCCTTGAGTTGACAAACTTCCCGGTCTGCCATGCCTCTTGGTTGCATCTGGCGCTGGTCCATTTAAAAGAGTGAGCTGGTTGGTGTTAGCCTCTGAGGAGGCTCTGTGCTCTCGTTCGACCGCATTGTATGTCGATTCTGTCCATGGATGGATGGTTCCGAGCTGAGGATTGTTTTCTGCTCTTTTTACGACATGTTGCCACTTCTTTCGCCCAGCCCGTGTGGTGTTGCCAATGCACAGTGATGCCAATCGTGAGAAGGCCTCTCCACGAGTTTTTCTGTGGGCCAGTGTGAGGCGCTGACATCTGCGACTGGCCGCCTTCAGCAGCCTGAAAATATGGAGCAGCTTCTGTGCTTTGTAGTGTTTTTGGTTCAGCTCAGGTCTTTGGTGATGTGACGGCAGAGAAACTTTTGGCTGTCTGCATGCTCTCCTGCAGAAATCCGAAATTAGTTATTTTGCCGGGATGATGTCATTTACCTGTTTCCTGTACACTGACTTGTTCCCCCCCTGGAGGAGAACCCCGGATCCTTACGTTATCCGCATATTAAATGATAAGGTTGTTATTATCAGAATTGGGGGCCGAGGCAGCAGCTTTGCTGAGTCCCTGTGCTGATTGTGAGCTTACCAGCGACGTTGCCTCCCATTTCCACCACCTGTAGTCTGTCAGTGATTTCGAGGCATTTCTTGGCAACAGAGGCGGGTGCCAGCGGCCGTACGTCATTCAGTGTGGTTATGTTGGCGTTTTTGGGGAGCGGTACTATGACGGACGCCTGTGGTGCTATTTCCAGTGTCAGGGAGCGGTTGAACATGTTGGTGTACACCTGTAACCTTGCCACCTGTGTGCATGCTTGGGTGCGTGCGTGTGTGTGCGTGTGTGTGCAGCCCCCCTCAGTGTTACAAGGGGAGTTGGCGGGGATGCGATTCAGTCTGTCAAATCTGGCGTTGAGACTGAGGCTGTCCGTAAGAGTGTGGTGCCTGGTCACAGACGTGTTTGGGTTTTTCTTGTCGTCGGTGACAGCTTGCGTTCCCTGCCACATGCTGCATGTGTTTTTGGTCAGATAGCAGCTTTTAAGTTTTTGGGAATCATGCCCTTTTAGCAGCTTTGATGGACTTTTGTAGCTCATAGTGGGCCTGTTTGTGCTCCATATTGTGCAGGAAAATCATGAATGGAATGGGAGGGGACAGATGGAAGTGCACCAGTTAATGTAGCTGCTGCGAGTCTCTGTGCACTCATGAATGTTATTGCTTTAGGTTCAGCCTCTCAAGATGTCCACTCTCGGTGAAAATGCAACATTTGGAATCCACTTGTATTTCGGAACATTCGTTCGATCTGATTCCGCCGTCACAACTGCGAACCTAGACAAATGCAAGACTCAACTTGGGGCTTTTCGTTCTTTCTAAATTTCGCCACCACTCTGCTTGAATTGAGTTAAATAGCAGTCGAGACTAATTTGCTGTTCATTTGCTTCCAATGTATTCGTGTTTATGCCTCTGTGCCGACCACAGTCACGGCCTGAGGCATTAAGTTTTCAGGTTGCTTGTCCATCCTATGCTTGTCAATGCAATGTCTTCGGAATGCTTGGAGGGAAAGTCTTCAAAATTGGCACAAGCATCAACACAGGCTAATGTTTGGTGCTTAAAGGCCAAAATTGTTGTGACCTGAAGGCCGTCATTGTTTTGTGAATGCCCTATTTCAGGAATACCTGACCAGGCAGTGCTCAAATTTGGCACAAAAATCAACTCATACTTTCGGATGAACTGGTGAGATTTGGTGCTTAGCAGCCAATGCTAGTAAAGTCAATTTTATTTGCCCACAATTACAAATCACATTGCCCGAGTTGGCTTTCACAATTTCTTGTGAGGGACGCCCTCTGTCCTTTGACCGTGAGGTCAAAGGTGAAGGTCATGTGTAACAATTGCATTAATGCAATATTCAAAAGAATGCTTGGAGGGAATTTCTTGAAATTTGTCACAAACATCTGCTTGAACAGATTAGAAGGTCAAAAGTCAAAGTCTCTGACTGCATGATTTTTGCCACAAACGCAGTGACTAACAACTTTATATCTCATGTCATAAAATAATGAAGTTGATTTTTTTTTTTTTTACATACAATTTTTTCAAAGTCTATGCTACATACTGTATATTATGGGCAGAAATGGATGCAAACTGCAACTTGACTGGTTGGTGGATGGAGTTGGTAATTCTAGATTATTTCATTTCTATATTCTTTTGAGAACTTTGACAGTCTCCTAAATCTAGTCTCATCATATTATGTTGTGATTTGATCTGTGAACTCACATTTTGGCATTTTCAATGTCCAGCCTGAACAGTGAGTCGCTGGATAAACACAGACACAGCAAGCTATGGAGTTGTGTGTGCAACTTTACTAGGTGCTAAACAACAAAGCCCTTAAAGCTCAGGAGTTACAGAAAACAGCTGGACAGCAATATCAAGGTAGCATTTCTTGGAGCTTATTTTAGTGTGATTTGGAATAATACTGGGGAACCTTTGGCTAAAAGAATCTAGCAACACCCAGGCATTATGTCGCATGCTGCTCGGTGTTGCTAAATTACGCTCAAGGAGCCGAAACAGCGATCCAGCGAGCAACCGTTTGAGTGATACTGAAGTGGCATTGAACAAGATTGCTGTGTAAAAAAAAAAAAATAAACTCATCTAATCAGCCTAAATCTCAAAGTGGGGGGATGAAGCCAGAAATAAAGCTTCCCATTCTCCACAAATTGAGAAGCTGAAGAGTCACCCTATCAGCCCAAATGAAATTCCGATATTGAGCATGGTCATTAACAGAGAATTTTCCGTGCACACAAACAAAGTGATGGAAGTGAATCTTAAGCAGCCGCAAAAAGCTGCACTGTCATCAGTGGCACATTGTGAAGACGACTGACTTGCACTGACGGCATTGGCCAGGATTTCTTAATGCTGATGACCTTTCATAATCGATACCAGAAAGAGTGTAGGACGGACAGGCAGTTAGACCATTAGCAGAGGTATATGGGAAAGTAATGTTTCCAAGATTGAATTTTAAGGAGGAGAGAGGGAGCACAATGAAGGAACGGGGGGAGGGATGCAAATATCTCACGACAGAAGTTGTTAAATGTCTGCATCTGCCCATCATTCATTCCCTGCGGTGTGTATGCATGCCTGTGTGTCTTGCCCATTAGTCAGCGAGTGCTTCCTTAACGAGGTGTTCTTAATTGCCGAACTCTGTTGGGAGTTACATTTTACTCCCTATCCCCCCCTCCCACCTCACACTACTTGCCTTCTCTTTTCTTACTTCTTTTATCCTCTTTGGATTATCAGTCTCCCCTCATTTATCTTTGTCTGCGGCTTTATTCATATGATAAATCTGCCTTCCCCCTCTGCTGCAAAGTGTCCTGAGGTTGTTTTCACTCTATGGATCGCTTGTCTGTTTTGACTTCGGGTGTATCGAGCTGCAGGGGGCGGAATGGTCTGATTGGTCTAATGTATGTGTAATTCAGGTCACGGACTCTAGCTGCATTAACACGTGTGCACTTAAATGCCTTAGGGGTGTGTATGTGGGTGTGTGTGACAGAACATGATACTTTTGTGTGTGACTGTGTCAGTTTGTGTTGAGAGAGAGAGAGAGAGCGCGCAAGTGCAAGCCTTTGGGATGATGTCATATGTATATAGTTACTCGCTGATAGAGGTGTCCAGAGATGTCATTATCTGCACTTGAGATATGTAACAAAGTAATCTGTATCTGTATTTAGATAGGCAGGGGTTTCCCCCCATTATATTACGCTTTTCCCATTATGCATTTCATAGCCTCTAACTGTGATCTAATATTCATTGGCAATGCAGTTGTTCTGTCCAGAGGCGTGGGCCCATGTATATATGCAAATATGTTAGACTCCATCAGCCATTCAATATATTATGTTTTTTTTCAAAGGTTGTGTAACAAGAATAATAATAATAAGGATAATGTTTGACCAACCGGAATAGACATTTTATTTCATTCGAATGACATTTATATTGTACATCTAAAATGCTCCTTTCTGCTAAATAAGTAATTGCAAAGTTTTTGTTTTTGGTGCCGATAATCAGGTTTGTCAGTGGTCCTCGTATCAGCCGAGTATTATGTTCCCCCGCCTGCCACGGCCGGCTGCTCAGTTTCACAGCATCCTGCATATTTTCAACAGCCACCTTACATAAATCATATACCGGAGGGCCATCATCCATTCATGGACAGAAGAATGCCAAGTTATATGTTAAGCGCACTTCATCCTCGTCCACACTTAAGCACGATGGGACCTGAGTAACAAAGGCTTCCTGCCATGTCGTGATAGATTAGCCATGGCGATACAAATGGTGAGTGAAATCACATGTTTTCATTCCTTGGCTTATGCGGACGCGTGTTATCACTTATTCAGGTTTTACTTCCTTCTACTTCTGCATGGCAGCTTTGGGAATGCTGTGGCTCGTCATTTCAAGCTTATTGATGAATGTTGAGGCACCGGTAACTTTTGCTCATTTTCAGTGTAGCTGTTGATGACCCACACAGCCAACCCCAACCACTGATTTTATAGAAAAAAAACACGTTATTTCGATTAACACTGGTGACCGGTAACCTTGGTGACCACATACTGGACATTTAATTCATAAATGAAAGAGACGGTCCTCCAAAAAACAAAAAACACCCTAATTTGATGTTAAAGTGACAGGTGCCATCTAGCTGCCATAGAAATTATGACCAAAGGAAAGCAGGGAATCAACTGGTAAAAACACTGTTTCAAAAACTAACATTATTTCCCATAATCACCGAAATGAATTATTTACTCAAAGGACTTTCTAATCCGAACCAGAGGTGTGCCTAACCGGACTTTAACCACAATGGTGACACATCATAAAACATTGTTATTATTCAACACAGATTTTCAGCAGGTGCACAGTGGTAATGGGTCTTGGTGTATCACAAACTACTTACACAGTGGTTTGGGCTAAGAAACCTTTTCGAAAGTGAGGAATCTAATTCTTCCATATTTAACTCTCTTTCTCTTTTGTGACGGCACAAGTTATGATACATGACATGGCACTTTTAACTGTATTTCCATGTCATTTAATGTCAGAGGAAGAAATATAATAGGAATTAAAGTAACATAATTTGTTGTGGGCAAAAAAAAAATCCAACTATGAGCTGAAAAAAATTACTTTTCTGTCTGTCTGGATCTTTGTCCAGTAAGTTCTGGTAATTCATAATGGTTTACAAGCACATTAGCAACCATGACTTTATGTATCCGAGAGATAATTCTGTTAGTTAAATTGTTTTAACCTAAGATTTGCAAAATTAAGAATACAGCTTGCAAAGCGCATGGATCTCCAGTGAAAGTGGGAAAAACTCAGTGTGAATAAACAACACTAAATTTAGCAGTGTCAAATTCGTATTCACACCCTGAGAATATTCTGCCTTTAATATGCGTCGTTCCATATGGCTTGAGAATGCTTGTGTGAAACGCATATGGAGTTGGGGAGTCTTTAAGCATAAATACAAGAATAAATAAAAGATGAGGGAAAACAGCACAATTGTTATTATCGGGGCTTAATTCCACCATCTTTACGCAGTCATCACTCCCTCCATGTTTTCTTGTCAAATTTCCCTCTGTGTAGAGCCCCATAATATGTAAATAGCCTTTACTTTCTGTGTGCACACACTTCTTTGTTGGTGTTTATTACCAGCTGATCACTCGCCGAGTTGCTCAGACAAAACAGAAACTGCTTCTGTGAGAAGGTCACAAAGCAACTACAGCATTAATATTCAGTATGAAAAAAACAAAAACAAACATGCAGCATTACACGACTTGAGTCGATGTGTTTTCAGTAATACCAGATAATATCTACTTTTTAAGCTGCCTTTCAAAAGGTAGGTGCAGTTCTCCCCACCCACGCAAGATGTAAATAGTATAGAAGTCAGCAACAGGTCATCTTGCTTTATTGCCGGTGCTGAGGAGGATGAAGAGAACAAAGCGTTTCCTTGACTAGCCAGTGGCGCTTTACCGTGCGTGCCAGAGGTCTCAAAATGAGGAGTGGAGGGACGCAACGGCCGTCACACAACTTCATGAGCCTGCTTTATAATAAGACGCAAATGTTTGGACGACAGAGGTGGCACTTTGGTCACAGTGAAAATATGCATAATCCTTTTACACTGAGAAACTCCTCCGATGTCATGTCTTAATATGAGAACATCCAAATGCTGGCTCTTTTGGCTCATACAAATCTGAAAATCAAACAGCTTGATCTCTGATACAATCTTTTGTTAGCTTTGCTGTTACTTAGGCGTGTGGAGGGGTGACTCATGGGAGAGGAGCATATTATCGCAATATTTTAAAATCTGTATTGATTAAAGCATCGCTCTATAATTATTCACTTCCATGCGCGCTTGGCATGTAAGCTTTGATCCGCATTAACTGGTTTTAAGACGTACTTTTAAAACGCACCTCAGCGTTGATCATCTTGCTGATACAATGGTCTTTTACCAAAAATATACAAGAAAACCATTTCAAATTCGTAGTGTCTGTTTTGCACCCAAAAATGAACATCATCTTATAAAGCGAGGGCCTACTGTTGTCATGACAAGGACTCATTTCAGCCCTCTTGACATCCACGGCAGTCCAGCACCCTTTAAATCCCCCCTGGGTGAAATACGCCAAAGTTATGGCTCCATTGCCATAACTTGTTACAAAGTCTTAAAATTAAGCTTAAATTATTAATTTCATATTTAGGTCATCCCTCTTTTTCGCCACCATTAAAGGCCTTCAGGCTTGAGTTCCTTGTGCTGTTTTTCCTCTAAATTTCCTCCTTTGGTTCTGTTAATTTTTCTTCTTCCATGTTCTATTCTTCATACTCGTCATATTTTCCAATTTAGAAGGAATGTTGAAATCATCCGTTGGTGTGTTTTCCCCTCTTTTGTGAGTTTATTAAGTTTATGATAAAGCTTTAACAGCCTGCCTTATTAATGTTGCTATGGTTACAGTTTGGTCACAGATTAATTTATGGTGATTAAAATTGAGCCAAACGACATGCACATTACTTGGTTTTAAGGGTATTTCCCCAGACAGTGATGTGTTTTTCTAACAGTATAGTTGGACAGTTGGCCTGAAATTTATTTTGGTGCAGTAAAAATGAATTTCCTTTGAGGACATACAGTAATTTTCCTGCTGAGGATAGTTAATAAATCACAATAATGTTGTATCCTGTCATGACGTAATATCCTTAGGCCTTTGGAGATTCCCACCCTACTGCTACTGCAACACATATGGAAGCAGGAAAATATGTCATGTTGCCATGGATACTTGCAAACGCAGCATTCGTTGAAAATAGTTTAAGAATGGGGACAAAATTTGTTGCTCATTATAAACATACCTACTGGTTACAGACAATTTTTCATCGGCAATGACTCATTTCTTTCTCCGGGTTAACACTGTTTTACACACATTAATTGACTGACATTCCCCAGATGTGAAAATGTTAATTCATATTAAACCTCAATTACTTAAAACAAATCTTTTCAATGCGGGAACAGCTTATTTAAAGGATAGAAGAACAACTTTTCTGAATATCCAAGGACTCTCTTGAGTCTACCTGCATTTACAGGCCTCCACTAGTCCAGGTGTTAACGGAAGCGTGTGTTCCTTATTCATCTTTCCCTCAGAACCTGACAATAGCAAGCATTTTTCAGAATATGACACTCAAGGGTTTTGCTTGTTCATTTAACCTCGCAGAGCTATTTGGCGCTTTTGACACACACACATGCACACACACACACACACGCACGCATACACACACGCACGCACGCACACACACACACACACACACACACTTGAACATAATCTGTCTTAGTCTCTTAATTGTTTTTTTTTTTTTTTCCTCCCATGCGCTCCTTTACCCTCCAATCACTCGCTTTGGCTCTCCTACACTACATCTACTTCAGACAATTAGTAGTGACTGCAAGGCTGTAAAGAGTGATCCAGTAAAACTCTGTTAGGAGAGAGGGACACACACACACACACACACACAAACACACACACACACACACACACACACACACACACACACACTATACAAATTTTCACCGCGCTCACACCTCATCATTAATGTATGCAGAACAGAGATGTTGTGGAGGTGAGATCTGAAACGTGAACCTTGAATGTGACGTGTTGAATTAGGGGGACGAAGCTGATGAAAACATTGAAATATGAGGAGTGAAAAAAAAAACAAAAGTATACTCTCAGTTTGAGCTGAAGCAGTTTCAGTTCCCCCAACAAAGTTTCCATAGTAACATTGCCGTGGCAGCCCGATGAGGAGAGAGAGAGAGAGAGAGAGGAGCGAGTACGTCTCAGGTATGCCAGAAGCACATAAAGCCAAAAAGAAAGAAATAAATACACACACATCTGCCTCAAAAAAAAAAAAAGCCAAATAGAAGAGCATAATAACTACTGACAGCTGCAGGATATCGCAACAATGGAGTAATATGTCATTCAGTGCTTTTGTAATTTCCTTGAATGGAAACAAGCTTGTTATTTTCAAAAACAGCACCGTAAATGGGAGCAAAACAGAGACGGGGTGGTGCCGGGGGGGGGTGGTCGGGGGCAGCAGGAAAGGGAGAAAATCAGAGCGACTGGTTGCTGTGGCGCATTCTTGATGGCTGGTGGTGCTTAACAGGAGATGGGCCAAATAAAACATTGAACAGGTTTTATGTCATCTTCAATGCGCCATCTGAGGTCTGCACGAGTCAGGGGCTGTGAGAATGCTGGGCCACCCCCACCCCCACCCCCCACTTAGCCCACGGTTAAAGCACGCTATCTTGGCTCATGCATATTCATCACCCTATCACTGTTACCCCCACCTTCTGGGATTGTGAAACTCCACCGAAACGGCGCCCAGAGAAACCTGTAGCCTGATGCCACAGTTTCCTTTGTGTGATCCAGTGTAACTGCAGCAGCATGAGAGGCATTTATTTATTTATTTATTTATTTGGGAAAATGTCAATATATCTTCACTTGACATTTTAGAGGATAAATGCGGGCCAGTGGGAGGAGGGGGGAGGCGAGAGGGTCACACAAAGTAAAATCTCTCCCCCTGAAAGGATAGCAGGGAGATGCAATATTGTCTCTTTGTGAGTGGTAAGCAGCGGGAGCGCGGCGAGCTGCCCCGGCTGACTGATGATAAATGAACAAACGAGGGTGGCATTCGGGCGAAGAGCAGCGCTTGATGTCAACACGCGTGGACTTCTCTTTGATTCAGTGGCATTGCATTTAACAGAGTAATAACAGCTCTTACAGAGAAGATTACGCCGGTCATAGCGGGGTAGGCAGAGTGACATTTATTAACTCATAAAAAAAGAAAAAGAAAGCATTTCCTGCAGAAAATGCATGTAAACGCTGAACTGAATTGCTGAAGTTATGCAAAAAAAAAAGGGTTTTAAGCTTAAATGCGTTAATATATATATATATATATTTTTGAAAGCTGAAGAAAGCTGAATATCCAAAGAATGGCGCGAATCTCAGGAGTGTTCACCTTTCGGATTCAAAATTCCATTCCATCCTTTTACCGTTTTTTGTGTGAAGTTTATTTCATAATCAGCAGTTTATGACGTATGGCCCAAAACGTTTGTGAGGTTACAGTGACTTTGACCTTTGACCACCAAAAATCAAATCAAGTCATACTTTGTGCCAAATTTGAAGACGCCGAAGAAGAAGAAGAAGAACTCTCCAGGCGTTCCATGAATATCTCAAGAATGGGACAACTCTCTAAACATTCAGATACATGTCAAATCGTTTAAAACATCATTTAACTGTGCAGAACTTTGTCGTAATCAAAGTCATCGCATTGACGAAAAATGTCTTTTGAGACCTTTCAACCACGGAAATCTACTAAGTTCACCATCGTGCCTGGCCTGACCTTTTGCACCAAATGCTGAAGACTTTCCCTCAAGGAATACCTGAGACATCACGTTCACAAGAATGCGATGGATGGACCGTCTCTGAACGGGGGAGGTGGCCTCAGACACCACCACCATTCTCACCCCGACTCATGAGACCCTAAAACCATGCAGGACCAGAAGAACCATACACCAGAAGACAACTCCACTTGCCTCCTAGCCAAACCCCAACACAATAATCCCGCCTGTCTTGCTTGTCACGCTGCGTGGTGACTGTTGCCGTCGACGGCGGCGATGCGACCCCAGACGGCCCGGCAGCAACACGTTTCCACACGGCTGGTCCGCTCCATGCGGCAGCCTGTTCATTGTCAGAACTTGTCAGAGCTTCTCTGTCAGAAATCATTGTCGCCATTTCAGCCCCACAGCCCCTGTTGCCATTTGAGACAGTGGATCAGAGGCTGGCGGGGTGACAGAAGCCGCCAGACACATATACAGCTATGCAGCGCGGAATGCGCGTGCTCAAACACCCAAAGGTGCTAATGCTTGGAGACAGAGATAGGATGCTAGATTGCAGCAGCCTGTGATGGATGACCAGTGGTGCAAAGATGTCTGACCTGTCCAGGCTGATTTATCCACCGCTGTGCTGTTGGCTAACCTTCGACGTGGCGCATTTTACCTCTTTGGGGTTAACTGCACTTTGGGGATCGCTGGAGTCAGAGATTAAAGCGCATTAGTGGTAATCTAGACCCCAGCTTCAAATGAAATGCCTTGTATTATTAAATTAGCTTCAAAAAGCAGCCGGCAAACAACATAAATAAATGAGTACATGAGAGTCTGCTTCTTTGCAGGGTTTTAGTAGCACGGCGGCGCAAATGTCAGAATGCTAATGTGCTCTCCATGATGCTGCCCTGATGTTTAGGAGACATAATGTTAAGTATGATAATGTCAGGGATCATCAGGCATGTCGCGCATCATCCTGAGGAGGACACGTCCGCATGGGCCAAATATTATGGCAATGCACCCAATAGCTATTGAGGTCGTTTCATGTCATGTCAACCTGATGTCAGAGGATGAGTCAGCAAATTGGGATTTATCATCTGGGAACCATGAATGCCAGATGGATTGGCATTCTTTCACTGGACAAGTGAAATCTTTCACCAGGTGACGGCGCTCGCGGGAAAAATCGCTATTGTCAATGCGTGTTTACTGGTTTGTCCATTTAAAAAAAAAAACATTACAAGCCCCAAATTACGACCTAGGAAAACAACTGAAACCACACGGGCAAAAATCGCGCCCGAGATGTTGCTTCTTTTCAAAAACTTTGACCAAAACAAAAAAAACTCAAAAGGTTTGTGTGACTCAGCAAATTCAAAATAAAAGTGCAAGGTGAAATTAAACACGAAAGCCTGGCAAAGCAGCAGTGCCAACGCCGCAGCGCCAACATACTAAGGTCACCCGTGCTTTTATCTCTCCCAGGCTTGACGCGCCGCAAAGCGCCTCATTCTGGAATTAGCAACATCCATGGACAGCTGACACGAAAAAGCGGCTGCGGGGCTTTTAACACGTACCGGGAGACGGCGGCGCCGCCACATTACACTAATCCTCGCTGCCCTTCATTGATTACCTGTGGGTTTTATAATTGATTTGAAGGTCTAACTACTTGTTTCCAAAGCTTTGAACAGTCTGTCTCTTGCTTGCGACGTGTGACAAAGGGTGATCAGGCTGGGAACCCCATCTGTGGAACCTCTTAAATCCCTTTGACGCCATTTACTGTGGTTTCTAAACATATTCCTATTATTGTCTTAAAAGATTAGGGCTTTGGTGCACTTAATTTCGTTGTTTTTTTGTTTTTTTTTGGTAAATGACGTGTCTTGTTTTATTACTAATGTGATGCACCGTGTATAAATAGACGGCTGCGTAAATCAGTGTCCTATCTCCCTTTGAGACCAGAGTCAGCCGTTACATAATAATGAAATTATACCCCTGACAGATTACTCCAGTATTTTTAAGCTTGTTTTAAGCTTGAGACAACCAGGCCTTCAGCTCCAGTCAAGCAGAGACGCTGCGTTGGCCTCCACCATAATCTAAATGTGTCTCTTGCTGTTTTTCAAATGAGAAAGCTTTGCCAAGTGCCAAACACTCCTCCGGTAAAAAGCTTTTTGCTGTTGCTGCTCCACGGCTGGTCAGAGGGGCTTTAATTAAAACTCTGATCCAAAACGTTCACTCTTGCAGCACCTGACTTCACCAGCATTCAATTTGGGGTTTGTGCGTGTTCAAAGCAGGGGCCTGAGCGTGTGTGTGCGTGTGTGTGCGTGCGTGTGTGTGCGTGCGCGTGTGTGTGTGCGTGCGTGCGTGTGTGCGCAAGGAAAAATAAAAAAGCAGGAGGGATTTTTTTTTTATCCTTTTTTGCATATTTTCGTGTTTGCAAGAGGTGTAGGTGTGTGCGTCTGTGTTAAGAGAGTTATGGTTGTTTTTTGGTTGTTTTCTTTATTGGCAAATAGCATATGCCGCGCGCATACACCCTAAAAAATTCATTACAGGACGCACACTCCATCTAAAGTCTACTCCGCCAGCCGCAGATTTTTTATGACAAATCAGTCATCCCCGCGCCAAGGAGAAGTGATTCAACTCAAATAAAAATGGGAGTCCTTCGCAAACCGCGGGCAGTTTTACATATGATACAAGAAATGAACTCCGTCTTCGATAAAGAAATAATAATAATAACACTATTTGGGCACACTGAAATTGACACTTTGTGGTGTACATTAAACAGAAGGGATGGAGTGCTGGGAAGGAAGTCCCACAGTACCTGCACACCTCCAAACTAGGCTGCATATAAACTGGGCCAGTGAGGCAGCATTTGGCCTAATACAGTATGTATCTGGGCCTCAGCTCAGGAGGGGGACAGACAGTGTAATAAGCCTGTCTGTCAGCTGACGGCTACATCTGATGGCCCCTCCCGTCACCGCCCGCAACCACCCAACCCTCCCCCCTCCCCCCCATAGCTTCTGTCAACTCAACATCCTGCTCCAAGCCTGTGAAGCTCACCCAAAACGGGCAATCTAAATCTGTAACCAGCAGGCCCCCCCTGCCCTGCCCCTCCCCCTCACACACACACACACACACACACGCACACAGACAGCCTGTCAACAGCCAAAATTAGTTTGTCAAAGCCAACAGGCAGCTCGTCAGGTGCTCTGTCTCACTGTCAAATCACTGTGTCTTTGTGCCCATTTGCGATGATTGATGAATTTGCAACCGCCATTATCGCAAGTGAAAAGCCCTCAAAATCGTGCAACGCTGCTCACGAGCTGCTCCGCAGCATCGAGTGACGCATCCGTCGGCTAGGAAGTAACTTTAGGGGTTCATGTGTACAAATTGTATTGTATTTTTGTTTTGTTTTTTCGCGCAGCAGTCTGGTAGAGCGAAGAGCGGAGACGCGCTGAAGGAGGGCTTGCTAATAACACACACCCCGTTTTGTTGCCACACGGGGAAATTTCAGCGGCGGCTCCAGCGAGTAAGTAAGTCTACTCAGGTAGCATCGCCTCATCGCTCATCCCGCCATCCAGCCAGCGCAGTTCTGCGACGCTATAATATGCAGGGCTGCAACTAATGACCATTTTGGTAGTCGACTGATCTATCGGTTATTTTTCCGCCTAATCATGATTATTTCCGGAACTGTCTCCTGTGGATGTAGCTCAAACTCAGGACTCGAGTGCATGTTTAAGTTCGCCTCCTTTCGTCTGTACGCCTGTGGATGTCGCCCCCGTTGTCCATTCACTGCCTTTACATAACATGACATAGCAAATTAAAACTGAAGAAACATTTTTTTTTAACTTCTGTAACTTGCTTGGATTTTGTAAGCAACAAATCATTTTTAAAGGGATTCAGAATACAAATGAAAGTGCAATTTTAAAGTTCTCTCAGGCTCCACCATCTCCTGAATAACTAAGTAATATTTTGCTTCTACTAGTGCATGCGCGCCACATCGGAGGTAAATGCAAAGTTCACATGGGGTATCAAAACACAACTTCCAGTCCAAAATAACCACCCTTTAGGAAAAATACAGTTGATATAATGAGCTCTATAAAGTGCATCGCTTGAATGTGAGCAGAATATAATCTTTTACTTCAGCAACATGCTTAATCAAATGAATTGTGAGGAGAACGAAATAAATGGCAAAGTAAAGTGCAAGTTTAAAGAGGAATAAAATGTACAAATAATGTTTGAAATTATCTTGAAATAGCCTGCCCTATTTGATTAGATTTCATTTTTACCTTTTCCTCAACTTCAGCCGTTTCATCATCTTTGCATTGGTGTTGTTCTTTTGCAGTTATTTTATGTAAATCACTTTGGATCACATTATTTCCATCGTGTGCTATGAATATAAAGCTGCCTTTGCCAGTTAGATAAAGTACCAGTCTTTGCAAATTTTTTAATCTTTTTCAGCAAAAAAAAAAGAAAAAAAAAAGGAGACCAAAAGCCAGTGGCACACAACAGAGACGGCCAACGAATGCACTAAATAACATTAGATGTTACTTACCTTCTAGTCACTCGCTCTTGTGCACAAAAAGCACGACTCTAAGTGCTAACTAGCGTAGCTGTAAACGCCGGTAACTCGCCTGGCTCTTATTAACCTTGCCTGAGCTCTAATACGTAGCTTGGCGCTACAAAAAAGGCTAGTTTGCCCGTGTATCTCATCACAGCAAGCTTTATCTATCAGTGGCGCCGTCCGTTCGCCAATACGAGACTATGTTAACATGTCAAACCTCACCTGCGTTCCTGGGTGGAAGACAGGTGAGCGCAGGGTGCTCGTGGCTCGCATGCTCGTGCATCACTGTAGCGCTGCCGTGGTGCGCCAGGTCTGCTTTACGTATTTTGCATTTAACAGATTGTTTTTTTTTTTTGTTGTCCGAAAAATATCCCCCCACTTTTGAGCGTCGTCTTGCATTCTGGTTATCTGGCTTGCATTTAATTTTTTTTCCTCCCCTCCACCATTATTTTGAAAATCTTCTTCTCTGTTGCTAGTCCACAATGTGGTGATGGCAGACAGTGGCAGCGGTGCTGCCCCCTGTACTTCCTATAGTGTATTGCAACCACAAATGAACGCGCTGTGAGAACGGTCTCGGTTTATCAAACCGACGCGTCGCCGATCGGATTTCGTGTCGACAAATTTTTGGCGTCGACGTAATCGATTACGTCGGCTAATCGCTGCAGCCCGAATAATATGCTACCTGCAATCGCAGGGAACAAAATCCAATCCAATCCAATCCAATCCAATCCAATTTATCTTAAAGTTAGTGTGTGGATATCTAAACATAAATCTGAGGTGATCATCAAACTGATGTGTCAGATCCATGTTCTTCTGTGCTACACACACACACCGATTTTTATTCTATGATGCTTCCCCAGACGTACCTCACTCCACTGGTAACTGAAACAAAATGTGCACGAGCATTTACCAAATTAAAAAACTAATGCAAACTATAAAACTTAAAGTAAAAGCAGAATACTTTAGAATATCAGATCGTTGCTCCTTTTTTGTGAGCGGTTCTTTTCTTTCCGGTCGTATAGATGGAGAACAGAGTCACAGAGTCAGTCCATGAATCAGTTTCATGCTACATGTCTTTACATGCACCAATTAATATGACTGATCTCGGTTTAATCTTTAAAACAATATCCAGCTGCGGCGACCAGTTCCCAGTCCAATACCGAGCTCGTCAAATATCAGCCGCCATCGCGTCTTACGCCCCGCCGCCACGCACCCGTCGCCATTATGAGATACGGCAGCTTTCAGTTCAGTAGTTCAGCAGCTGTGTGAAACCACCCTCACAATAGGCCTGGTGATATGTTTGAGGAGGAGAAGGAGGTGGATGGGTGGCGCAAGCGCCAGACTCTGCAGTGAGAGACAGGTGTCAGTGCTGAAACCACCACTTCCTCATCTGCAGGAGCCAGTGAGTGTCAACAGCGACCGTCACCGTTAACAGTTTATGGCTCGTTCCAAAGCCATTACAACCGCTCAAATTTGATGACATTTCACTGCTATAATTCCGGAATTACAGCTACTCAACTGCGTATATTTTATTACGTTCCACTGCCATTATTATATGATAAGTCAAATTTTACAACACTTCAGTGCTGTAATTCTGGCATTACACCGACCCGAGCTCACATATTTTATTGCAATTCAGAGCAATGACTAAGGTCTGGTTGTGGTTAGCCGCACAATTTACACTTTCCTTATGGTCGTGCATGTGTTTCACACAAAGCTAAAGCCAAAGCTATACATCGGAACTAATGGAAAATGCTGCGGTTTCATCAAATACACACCCCATATGGTTGCCTTGCACATTGGTACCAGACACTGTTGGCAGAGTCAGCATCTGACCAGCTGGGATGAGAGCTGGCTGGCTACAATAGAGCTGCCCTTTGAGATGTGGACACAGAAACGTGTTGTTTTTTTGTTTTTTGTTTTTTTTTTTCTCAACGGCATGTAACCTCTGCGGCGTAGAGCACCAGCCGAAAGGTTTTTATCGGTGCACATCGGCCTACAAACCCTGGGAAAACGCCAGGCGAAACCGGACCAAAAACTGATTCCCGAGCAGAAACGGCCACAGGAAACAATCCACAATTTCAATTAAAAGTTTCAGCTAAGCAGAAAATGACAGAACAGGGCGCCAGCTTTTTCAGCGTATCAGCATTATGTGAGTGTGTGTGAGAAAGAGAGAAGCAGGGAAAACAGAGAGAGGCTGAATGCCCAGTTGATTTGGAGTAATAGGTAAATTATTCTTGAAAGTCTCAGCTTGCAGGAAGTCAGCGGGACAGCGACAGATTTGCACTTGTTTTTTTCTCTCTCTTTTTTTTTTTCTTTCGCATTTGTCAGCTTGCACATTTGAAAAGTTAAAGCCACAAAAGCGTGATCAACATCCCTGGCGAGCAGTGTGGACGGCTGCCGTACATCATCTGCCAGGGCAACCTACAGCCATGGCAACCGTTTCCCGGAGTTTGCGTATATATCAGCCGGAGAACCAATTAATATATGGTTAATTTGTTGAATGGGGTTAAAGTGAAATTAATAATTAAACACTTTCTCCACTTTAAAGCAGAATATCAGTGGGTCTTGGCATTAATGAGGCAGTGTTGTATTAGTGAATGCTGCTGTATCAGTGAACCAGATGAGACGGGATATAATGCAGAGCCATTAGAACACTAAAATGCACTTAGCCTTCATTAGAGACGGGGGAAAACGGCGAGTCACGGCGCCGCACGTCGAGCGGCCTCATGTTTCGTGCCGGTAAATGTAAAAGGCTCGGGATTTAACCGAGCTGAGCCCCCCCACCTCCCGTCGAGAGGCAATATATAATCTGCCGGGTCATCAACTGGAGGGTGGCTGTCATGGCAATCAACGCGGGATCAGGAGCCGCACAGGTTTGAAAGGGCTGCTGATACACGGTATCAGCGGAGGATGTCATCCGTCCCAAAACCCGCAGCTGCCTCGACGTCTGCGCGTAGGCAGCTGACAGTTTGCGCATGTGAGTCAGAGGCGCCGCATCTTGTGTGTCAACACAAGAAGGCAACGCGAGAATGTTGGTCCTGTTGTGGGTGCGAATCTGGAATGAAAAATGACATCATTAATAAGCAGGGACGCCTTGAAATCTTTGCAAAAAAAAAAAATAAATAAAAAAAGAATTGCCCCCTTAAAACAATGACAGTTATCGTAAGTGAGAACCTGCAAATTACATTCACACACACACACACCATGACAGGTGCCGTCGTTCGGTGTAAGAAAATGCCTTTCTCGGCTGAGAGCCGTTTTAACCGCACAAATCCTTGATCCTCGGGGCTGGGCGATCACGCGATCTCAATTTCGGGATCGCGATAAGACGTGGATCAATCTCAATTATCAGCATGGGTCGTTTTTAAGCGGCAAGAGTAAGCGCAGCAGCTGCCACGTGCGACGCAGGCCCGCCTCTCATTGTAAGCGTGGCTACAGTTGTAACGGGAGGTAGACAGAGAGAGACGCTGAAGAGAGAAGTTGGAAAAAAGGAGGAAAAAAAACGAGTGCAGCTGAAGTCCAGGACGGCGGAAATAATGCGGAATGTGAAAGCAACATCACTATTTCATCCGGAATTGAAGATATCGTGGGGGGAAAAAAGGGAAACGCAGTGCCAGTTGTGTGGCAGAATCAGCAAGAACTGTATAATAGAGATCGATCAATATGGAAAAATATATTGCGATAACATTTTACTGCCACGTCACCCAGCCCTTTTTGATCCCAACCCTCGCCAGCAGCTGCAAATCTGAAATATCGATGACATTTGTGATTATCATTTGAAACCACTGCAGAATGTTTATGTGATCCCCCCCCCGCCCCCCCGTTGACAGAACAGAAAGGACTAATTGCGAGCATCTTTTTCCAATCAGGGCTTTCATTTAATGAAAACTGTTTGCCAACAAGCAGTAAACCGACGCATTCATCTGAGATGAGGGGCTCATTAAGCCCGACTTTGCAGACGTGGCTCCGCGCGACAGTCTGCAATAAACAACCCAAACGCGGCTTCCAATCAGCCTCTCACCCCCGCGGCCTTCGTCGGAGCCTGATGACGGAACTGTGGGGGAACAGCAACACAGGTGACGGGGCGGCGGCGGGGGGGGCGGCGGCGGGGGGGGCGGACTTACGGACGGCTGCACGGACAGGCGCCAGGAGGAAGCGTAACTGATTGCTACTCCGCGCCTGCACGCAGCGGCGGAGGGTGATTGCAGGCGGGCGGCGGCGAGCGCGCCTTTCGCGTTTCCGTTTTGGCCCCTCGAAGGCTTTCCCGTTAAATGGCAGATGACACGCTTCACACCCTGCAAGCTGCAGACACCGCTCGGCGCCTCCCTCCTCCCTCCGCTGCCTCACCTCTCCATCTGGCTCCTGCCTCGCCAACCCCTCCTCCGCCCTTCCTCTCCCGTCTCCTTGTGCATCCATCTATATGTTGTCTACTTTCCTGTCAGCGTGTCCTCCTCTTCCCGGGCTGGAGCCAAGTATGTTAATGAAGTTAATCGGATTGTCGCCTGCGGGGGGAAGCGGCACAACTTTCACAAACTTCCTATTTATTTTCGCCGTAATTCGATCAGCGCTTGCCTGTCTTCCTGCATCCGGTGTGCGTGTGCGTATGTGCAGACCTCGCGTGTTTAATTGTGTCTATGCGCTCATGTTTTTTTTTCCCTTTTTTTTTTTTTTATCTCCCTGAGCTGCATTACCAGCAGTTTGGCAGAAATTAGCCGTAATCATATTAGCCGCTCTCCCTCTTGTCTGCCGAGAGCATAAATGTGGGACAGGTTCACAGCAGCTTCCTTCCCGGATATCTCCATCCTGTGATCAAGTCTCCTCACACAGACAGCAGCTTAAGTCTCGACAAAGGCGACACTCAAAAGTTGCGTGAACGGCTGACAGAGTCAGGAGATGGAGGCCGATGCCGGATACTGACACTGGAATTGAAAGTCCGGGAACGGCCACTCGAAGCATCCGAAAACTCAAATGCGATGACCTTGTCGCGGCTTGTCGCCGCCGCCGCTCAGTAATCGCATGAGCCAGGCGTCGGAGGTTAGCGGCCAGACAGCGGCATTAGCTCCGCGCGGCTGCCATGTGCCGCTATAAGACAGAAACCCCTCCTGGGGATAGCGCCGGAGGTCCAAAAGGAGGGGGGGGGGTGTGTGTGACATATTTCAGTTGCTCACAAGTCGCCAAACACATCCACAGCGCATGCCAGCGGCTCACCGTGGTCCTTCACCCTGTGGGCCTCAACCCCCACAGAACTGTGCGAATGAGTGTGTGTGTGTGTGTGCGTGTGC
>CAAKHG010030750.1:0-11105 GCA_901007715.1 Dactylopterus volitans | reverse complement strand
TGAGCGGTTCTTTTCCTTCCATCGTCGGTCGTATAGATGGAGAACAGAGTCACAGAGTCAGTCCATGAATCAGTTTCATGCTACATGTCTTTACATGCACCAATTAATATGACTGATCTCGGTTTAATCTTTAAAACAATATCCAGCTGCGGCGACCAGTTCCCAGTCCAATACCGAGCTCGTCAAATATCAGCCGCCATCGCGTCTTACGCCCCGCCGCCACGCACCCGTCGCCATTATGAGATACGGCAGCTTTCAGTTCAGTAGTTCAGCAGCTGTGTGAAACCACCCTCACAATAGGCCTGGTGATATGTTTGAGGAGGAGAAGGAGGTGGATGGGTGGCGCAAGCGCCAGACTCTGCAGTGAGAGACAGGTGTCAGTGCTGAAACCACCACTTCCTCATCTGCAGGAGCCAGTGAGCGTCAACAGCGACCGTCACCGTTAACAGTTTATGGCTCGTTCCAAAGCCATTACAACCGCTCAAATTTGATGACATTTCACTGCTATAATTCCGGAATTACAGCTACTCAACTGCGTATATTTTATTACGTTCCACTGCCATTATTATATGATAAGTCAAATTTTACAACACTTCAGTGCTGTAATTCTGGCATTACACCGACTCGAGCGCACATATTTTATTGCAATTCAGAGCAATGACTAAGGTCTGGTTGTGGTTAGCCGCACAATTTACACTTTCCTTATGGTCGTGCATGTGTTTCACACAAAGCTAAAGCCAAAGCTATACATCGGAACTAATGGAAAATGCTGCGGTTTCATCAAATACACACCCCATATGGTTGCCTTGCACATTGGTACCAGACACTGTTGGCAGAGTCAGCATCTGACCAGCTGGGATGAGAGCTGGCTGGCTACAATAGAGCTGCCCTTTGAGATGTGGACACAGAAACGTGTTGTTTTTTTGTTTTTTGTTTTTTTTTTTCTCAACGGCATGTAACCTCTGCGGCGTAGAGCACCAGCCGAAAGGTTTTTATCGGTGCACATCGGCCTACAAACCCTGGGAAAACGCCAGGCGAAACCGGACCAAAAACTGATTCCCGAGCAGAAACGGCCACAGGAAACAATCCACAATTTCAATTAAAAGTTTCAGCTAAGCAGAAAATGACAGAACAGGGCGCCAGCTTTTTCAGCGTATCAGCATTATGTGAGTGTGTGTGAGAAAGAGAGAAGCAGGGAAAACAGAGAGAGGCTGAATGCCCAGTTGATTTGGAGTAATAGGTAAATTATTCTTGAAAGTCTCAGCTTGCAGGAAGTCAGCGGGACAGCGACAGATTTGCACTTGTTTTTTTCTCTCTCTTTTTTTTTTTCTTTCGCATTTGTCAGCTTGCACATTTGAAAAGTTAAAGCCACAAAAGCGTGATCAACATCCCTGGCGAGCAGTGTGGACGGCTGCCGTACATCATCTGCCAGGGCAACCTACAGCCATGGCAACCGTTTCCCGGAGTTTGCGTATATATCAGCCGGAGAACCAATTAATATATGGTTAATTTGTTGAATGGGGTTAAAGTGAAATTAATAATTAAACACTTTCTCCACTTTAAAGCAGAATATCAGTGGGTCTTGGCATTAATGAGGCAGTGTTGTATTAGTGAATGCTGCTGTATCAGTGAACCAGATGAGACGGGATATAATGCAGAGCCATTAGAACACTAAAATGCACTTAGCCTTCATTAGAGACGGGGGAAAACGGCGAGTCACGGCGCCGCACGTCGAGCGGCCTCATGTTTCGTGCCGGTAAATGTAAAAGGCTCGGGATTTAACCGAGCTGAGCCCCCCCACCTCCCGTCGAGAGGCAATATATAATCTGCCGGGTCATCAACTGGAGGGTGGCTGTCATGGCAATCAACGCGGGATCAGGAGCCGCACAGGTTTGAAAGGGCTGCTGATACACGGTATCAGCGGAGGATGTCATCCGTCCCAAAACCCGCAGCTGCCTCGACGTCTGCGCGTAGGCAGCTGACAGTTTGCGCATGTGAGTCAGAGGCGCCGCATCTTGTGTGTCAACACAAGAAGGCAACGCGAGAATGTTGGTCCTGTTGTGGGTGCGAATCTGGAATGAAAAATGACATCATTAATAAGCAGGGACGCCTTGAAATCTTTGCAAAAAAAAAAAATAAATAAAAAAAGAATTGCCCCCTTAAAACAATGACAGTTATCGTAAGTGAGAACCTGCAAATTACATTCACACACACACACACCATGACAGGTGCCGTCGTTCGGTGTAAGAAAATGCCTTTCTCGGCTGAGAGCCGTTTTAACCGCACAAATCCTTGATCCTCGGGGCTGGGCGATCACGCGATCTCAATTTCGGGATCGCGATAAGACGTGGATCAATCTCAATTATCAGCATGGGTCGTTTTTAAGCGGCAAGAGTAAGCGCAGCAGCTGCCACGTGCGACGCAGGCCCGCCTCTCATTGTAAGCGTGGCTACAGTTGTAACGGGAGGTAGACAGAGAGAGACGCTGAAGAGAGAAGTTGGAAAAAAGGAGGAAAAAAAACGAGTGCAGCTGAAGTCCAGGACGGCGGAAATAATGCGGAATGTGAAAGCAACATCACTATTTCATCCGGAATTGAAGATATCGTGGGGGGAAAAAAGGGAAACGCAGTGCCAGTTGTGTGGCAGAATCAGCAAGAACTGTATAATAGAGATCGATCAATATGGAAAAATATATTGCGATAACATTTTACTGCCACGTCACCCAGCCCTTTTTGATCCCAACCCTCGCCAGCAGCTGCAAATCTGAAATATCGATGACATTTGTGATTATCATTTGAAACCACTGCAGAATGTTTATGTGATCCCCCCCCCGCCCCCCCGTTGACAGAACAGAAAGGACTAATTGCGAGCATCTTTTTCCAATCAGGGCTTTCATTTAATGAAAACTGTTTGCCAACAAGCAGTAAACCGACGCATTCATCTGAGATGAGGGGCTCATTAAGCCCGACTTTGCAGACGTGGCTCCGCGCGACAGTCTGCAATAAACAACCCAAACGCGGCTTCCAATCAGCCTCTCACCCCCGCGGCCTTCGTCGGAGCCTGATGACGGAACTGTGGGGGAACAGCAACACAGGTGACGGGGCGGCGGCGGGGGGGGCGGCGGCGGGGGGGGCGGACTTACGGACGGCTGCACGGACAGGCGCCAGGAGGAAGCGTAACTGATTGCTACTCCGCGCCTGCACGCAGCGGCGGAGGGTGATTGCAGGCGGGCGGCGGCGAGCGCGCCTTTCGCGTTTCCGTTTTGGCCCCTCGAAGGCTTTCCCGTTAAATGGCAGATGACACGCTTCACACCCTGCAAGCTGCAGACACCGCTCGGCGCCTCCCTCCTCCCTCCGCTGCCTCACCTCTCCATCTGGCTCCTGCCTCGCCAACCCCTCCTCCGCCCTTCCTCTCCCGTCTCCTTGTGCATCCATCTATATGTTGTCTACTTTCCTGTCAGCGTGTCCTCCTCTTCCCGGGCTGGAGCCAAGTATGTTAATGAAGTTAATCGGATTGTCGCCTGCGGGGGGAAGCGGCACAACTTTCACAAACTTCCTATTTATTTTCGCCGTAATTCGATCAGCGCTTGCCTGTCTTCCTGCATCCGGTGTGCGTGTGCGTATGTGCAGACCTCGCGTGTTTAATTGTGTCTATGCGCTCATGTTTTTTTTTCCCTTTTTTTTTTTTTTATCTCCCTGAGCTGCATTACCAGCAGTTTGGCAGAAATTAGCCGTAATCATATTAGCCGCTCTCCCTCTTGTCTGCCGAGAGCATAAATGTGGGACAGGTTCACAGCAGCTTCCTTCCCGGATATCTCCATCCTGTGATCAAGTCTCCTCACACAGACAGCAGCTTAAGTCTCGACAAAGGCGACACTCAAAAGTTGCGTGAACGGCTGACAGAGTCAGGAGATGGAGGCCGATGCCGGATACTGACACTGGAATTGAAAGTCCGGGAACGGCCACTCGAAGCATCCGAAAACTCAAATGCGATGACCTTGTCGCGGCTTGTCACCGCCGCCGCTCAGTAATCGCATGAGCCAGGCGTCGGAGGTTAGCGGCCAGACAGCGGCATTAGCTCCGCGCGGCTGCCATGTGCCGCTATAAGACAGAAACCCCTCCTGGGGATAGCGCCGGAGGTCCAAAAGGAGGGGGGGGGGTGTGTGTGACATATTTCAGTTGCTCACAAGTCGCCAAACACATCCACAGCGCATGCCAGCGGCTCACCGTGGTCCTTCACCCTGTGGGCCTCAACCCCCACAGAACTGTGCGAATGAGTGTGTGTGTGTGTGTGCGTGTGCATGTGTGAATGTGTTTATGGACATTGCTGAGCACACATGGTGCCACGGGCGCAGATCCTCGCAGGTCTCCCCATATATATTTATTCTCCCTTGACAGTGACCTTGCTGCGCTGTCTCCACACTCTCTCCACCTCCCGAGTCTGAATGCCGGAGCTGTCAATCAAACAGGCTCCTCGCCCTCCGCCGCCGCCGCCGCCGCCGCCGCCGCCGCCGCCGCCGCCGCCACCGCTCCCTCCAGCACAACCTTGGGGACCATTCTAATGAGGTATATGTTGGCATTGTGGGACCAAAGACTGCTTGTGAGACTGTTGCGTACATGGGGCATCATTGCAATGCGGAAAGGAAATGCGGCGGCGGCGGCAGCCTCAGCTCCGGCTGATTCGAAGACGAGCGAAAGAGATGGCACTTTTCATGCAGACGTGAAAATAAAGCAAGTGACGCAACGGTTGGGTAACAGCTTAATTTGTTTGCCTGGGATTTTGAAATATGAACATACTTTTCAAAGAGGAACCAGCGCAGCTGAGATACCGAGGTTCAAGCAAACAACCCTGCACACCTGAGATTAAAAATGCCCCCATCCGAGCATGTTTTTTTTAAAAGGCGCAAAGTAGATTTGACGTCACTTTGTCTCCTTTAAGACTCAACTTTGGCTGCCAAAAGTTATTTAGGGAGACTTGGCATTTGCGAGTGTTTGTGGAGCTACAGTAACAACAGTGAGACAAGTGCCAGCTGTTTGCGGTCCAGGCATACAGAACAACAAGCTTTGTGGGAATTAGTGGCCCAGCACACGCGCGCACACACACACAGACACACACACACACACACACACACACACACACACACGCATAAAACTTCCCCTCACAGCAAAGTCTGATACAGAAAGTGGATTGACTGATGCCAGGTCAGACCTGCATTTCTGCTTTCCATCAACTTTTTCCTCCTTTCTGCAAACACACACACACACACACACACACACACACACACACCTCATGCATACTCACACGCACGCACGCACTAGACACTGCATCATAACGGTGGTCGATCAAACATTTAATTTTCCTCCAGTGCTGACAGAGGCCTCTCACCAATGAACAGAGACAAGCAGCTTTTATCGAATGGCGTCCGGTGGGGCCCCAGCAGCTATTATAGCAGCAATGAGTGACTGGCCCAGTCAATAGACTTTCTATTAGTGGACTGCTCCCTCAGCCCCATGCTAGCGCGCCCGCACACACACACACACACACACACACACGCACGCACAGTGAGTGAGGGCGAGAGAGCATCGGAGAGAGACTTGGGAGAGTCAGAGTTGTGTGAAGGTCAGGGATAGGAGCAGCGAGCTCCCCGAGGGAAAGGCGCCGTGTGTGAGCGAGTGTGTGATGGAGTGGCCCAGCAGGCGATCAATAAGAGGAATAAATAGGCACCGACACCGCGCTCGGATTTCGGCGACACAGATGAAGCTGCTAAATTACATGCATGAATCTTTTGGCCGTCATCACACGTGCATGTGACAGCGCATTCATCCGTCCGCCGATGTGTGTTCGCGCCAGTGCAACACATTAATAAATGACCTCGGCGTCGGTGACCTTAGTCCTGCCTGCCTGGAGCAAATTTAGACGGATCAAGATGCGCCGCGAGGTGCTGGTGCTGCTACGCTCTAGCAGAGGGAATAATAGCCAAGGCAAATGCTCCCATTCATCTCAGAGTATCTCACACACCACCTATCATCAATGATGCTTAAACACACAAAGATTAATCTGACACCACAGCAGAGAGGACGCAAACATGGGAAACAAAAAAAAAAAAAAATCCCAGCAAGGATCAGAAGGACTTCAGACTTGTGGTGGCGTTTGAGACACTTAATTATGGGCACAGTCAAAGAAAAATTTGCATTTAGAAGATTAACGTCAACCTTTAAAACTTGTGCCTATGAAAAATGTCATCTCAAACTTTCAAACACGTCTATTGCCGCCTTAATATTTTTTTTTCCTGCTTTTTGGCTTCCTGTTCTTGCACTTTGCAATCTCCATTTTTTAAAAAAGGTTCTGCGTAAACAGAGCCATTATCAAACTAACAAACCAGTTAACTGCTAAAAAAGAAATGATTTTGTAAGGTTTGACAGTGTGGCAGATGCCATGTTGACGCTCCGCCGGCCTCTTCTAGTCGGAACAAAAAAAAAAAAAAAATTAATCACCCCAGGTATTGAAAGCCAAATTCCGCAACACAAAATAAATGATAGAAATGAAAATGGCGGGGGTCAAACCACACAGCGGCCACGTTGCTCGACAAATAGAGTGGAAAACATTCGCGCGCTAAAAAGACCTTGGTTCAAACGTGGTCGTCCGGATCGGATCGTGCGGCATGCAGGACGAGCCGAGCTCCGAGTGCGGACAAAACGACTATAAAAGGCAGCGACTCGTGTCTGAAACCGGCGACGGCGAGCGATACAATATAGATGTGAGCCTTTGCAGAGGACGGGCGGAATTGGAGTGGAGCGCGTTGTGGGGCTGCCGTCTCTCTTAAGCGTCTGGATCTTGCAGTTTTTCCAAGACAGACGACCAAAGTCGCAGCCAGCACCATCAGTCGGCGGGAATAAGTTTCAAAGAGATTAAAACAAAGGGGAGCAGATGGTTGCTTCAATCGCGGCTGCTCTTGAGCTTCTCCTGCATCAGAGAGGCTCTAACGCGGAGGCGCGTCGCTGAGAAACAAATCGGCGCGACCCACTTCGCGTCGTTTTCCCTTAAACGCTCGGAAGCCGCAGCTCACCGCGCGCGGCATGCGCCGGAATTTGGAGCGACGTGACATGCTTACTCTTAATGTTGTTGCGTTGAATAATTTAGTCTCGACGGCCATGAACGCTCCCCCTGCCTCCGCGTAATCGGAGAGGGCGGCAGGGTGGCTGAGTGCAAGGGCAGGCCAGAGGAGAGCAAAATTAGGCAAGACGCAGGCGAGGAAAGCGCTCGTTTTCGTTCGAATCCGTTGTGACAGTCATCCGGAGCTCAGGCGCGCACGCACACAGATACAGACCCACACACACGCACACACGCACACACACACACACACACACAGCGACAAGCAGGGCTTTTTTTACTCAAAGAGCAGTTATCTCCACCAAGCAGTTCACTGGTTTGCCCACGATGAACTGTCCTGGTGTGAAATGAAAGTCCACCCGAGTTCATAAAAAAAAAAAAACACCCCTGTACCGACGATGCAGCTCAGTAAAGCGGGAAATAATTAGACTTTTTTTTTTTTTTTTTTTTGCTGAATGGCTGAAATGAAACTCATAATCAACAGAAAATGGGTGCGTGTGCGTGTTCTAAAGAGTTTAGAACTGTGCTCCGGGAAATGTCTGGGTAGAAGCATTTCTCAGACTCCTGTTTGAGGTCCTCTTTGCATGCGATACATGGCGGGGGGGAGGGGAGAGGGCGGGCAAAGAAACTCCAAGGCACTCACTTTTAAACAACTGAAATGCCTTTATTAGCGCAGCATGATATTACTGAGACCTTTATACTTCAACTGACAGCCTGCACTTCAGGCCGAAGGATTCACTGGGGCGACAAAACAAAAAGAGTCCAATGTTTCCGTGTCTGTCTCACTTTGCCTCGCCTGTGACGGTGGCAAATATTATTTTCAGCCTCTTGCATTACAGCCTATGGACCACTGCCATGTTTAGCCGGGACGTTTCAGGCCACCTGCCATCTAAACGCGTAGAGCGCGTCAGCCCATCCTCATCCCAGGCCTCCGCACGTCATCCCGGCGGGTCGCGGCACCTTTTGCGCACCTGTCTGAGAGGAATTCATCCCAGTCTGAAGCTCTGGCGTCAGCGTGCAACGCATAGCAACAGCTGCAGTCACCGTGCGTTGCCATGAACGCGAAAATAAGCTATTAAGATGGAAAACTTGTTTTCTCTCTCTCTTTTTTTTTTTTTAGTACAAGCATTTAAACAGGGTGATTTTGTGCTGCAAAGCTGAACGTTTTTACACGTCGAGTAGAGCATGAACGCGACTACCTTGAAACCAGCAGCCAATCACCTCTGCCTCATCCGATCAATTAGACACGGGGTGTAATCACCAATGTTAAACACAGCTGAGCATAAATAAGGAAGCGACTTTCTGAGCTGCTCCCTTTTCACCATTTTAGGTGCTAAGACACCCACCACCTCCTCCCTCTAATTGGTACATGCTTTTTTTTTATTATTATTTATCTTTCTCTTTTACTATTTTTAGTCAGGCAACAGCAATGGTGTTTTCTCAAACGCTGCTTGCCCTCGTTGCTGCAGCTCATATTTGTGCTTTTTTTTAATGATTTCTCATGCACAGTTATGGTATTAAACATTTGCTCTCACGCCGCTAATGTGCCGGTCCTCCGATGATAATGGCAACTGTTGTCGTGCAGTTTTTGGCACTTGACCCCATTTGTCGGTCCCGGTCGCCCGTTGCTCAAACGAAGCAAACGTTCAGGCAGGAGGACTTTTCACGCCCTTTAAGTCACGAGCACAGCTTCCCACTCTCCCCCTCATCTCCATGTCTCTCACCTCGCCGTCCAATCGCGGCCTGTCACGTCGTCCGCCGGCCAATCATACGCAATCTGCCGAAAGGTGGGAAACTGTCATCTGTCTGCGCTGCAATTAAGCCGTCATTTTTGCGATCAAAAGTCGTCAGCGTCCACCCGCCCGCCACCGCCTGCCCCCCTTCGATTAACCGTCCAATCAGAAATCGTCGAGGTTGGACAAATGCTGCTATTGTCATGACATATTTAACTATTTAAGCTTTGCATTTGTAAAATTCTCTATTCAGCTTTTAAATTTCTCTAGTTAACTGCTCTGTGTTTTGTGCGTTTTTTCTTACTGTTGCTGTAGATTTTGTTGTACTTGGCAAACCTGGGCAACAACAATAAAGACTATTCTATTTAATTCTATTCTATCGGCCCACATAGAGCTGCTCAACCGCACCTCCAGTGTCCAGGCTCCTTCATCAGCCGACTGCACGTTCAGTCGTTTATGATAAAACTGAATATCAAATATGTTTAATGAATGAAATCAACACTTAATTGAAAAAAATTATTAATGCTCTACCTCAACCAATCTTATTCACTTATTTGCTGTCGGATCGAAAACAGCCTCAGTGAGCTGAGTTGCAGTACCGCGCCTTATCTTATTGTCAGTAACAGTAACGATTTTGATCACTCGTTACTGGAACGAGAAGCGCGGCGATTCCCCACCGCCGCGCAGAAGGCCGCCGTGGAGGTGCCGGCGAGACGAGAGGAGCCGGAGACGCGCGGCAGTCGCGGGCTTCGGTCCTCCAGGTTCTGTTTATCCGGGGCGGCATCGCTCTTGACGCTGACTGACGCGAGGCGAGCGCGCCGCCGCAAATCGCTCTCCCGCATTGAAAGGCCGGTGGCAGGGACGCGCCAGACGCGACTCTGCCGGAGTGCCTGCCGCGCTCGTCTGAAGACACAAAACATTAGCATTCAGGCGGAATCCACAAACCCATTCACGAGAGCGCGCCGCGCCATTCGAAACACCTCGGCGGCGACGCAGCTGCAGACTTTTGTGCAGGAGCGAACAACAATTGCTGTTTTGTTGCCAGTAAATTTAGCATGCCAGAAATAAAAGGCTGTCCAAACTCCGTCTCTCCGTTCCTCTTTCTCACTGTCACACACACACACACAAACACACGTTTTTCTTTCCGAGGTTTGCTACTCAGAATCGGTTCTTTGTAGGCAAATTCCTGTAGGCGAGGACGTAAGCAGCAACCTTCTGACAGCTTAATCATGCGTACGGAAATGTGACAGACGCAAATTAGAGGGACAAGTCAGGAACACTGACTTTACAGGACATTTAAACATGTCAGTTGCTCATGCTTCATTAACACAGACACGCACACACAGGCACACACACACACACACACACACGCACGCACACCACCGTGCACGCTGCGCAGATACTGGCAGCCCCCGCCCTGTGTTTTTGTCTTTCAAATGAAGTTTTTGAAGTTATGATAGTGATCAAAATTGACCTTGGGTTGATAAAAAAATTATCACTTTCCATTTATTGTGGCATTTATTGATTTTATAATTATCTTCTCAGCCCCTACATTGAACGCAAGATGACACATATCAAGGGGTTATTCTGAGTAAACACTTCCTGTCCATCTTTGGGTGCTAAGTGGTGACTTATGGCAGACAAGCAGAAAATCAATGAAACTAACATGAAAAGGTCATCACTGGCATAGAGAAGTATGATGGTTTTGATTTTGGATTTCTCCATGGCCTCGTTGCTCGCAGCCGTGAGCCAAGAGACGCAGGAGGCAGTGAACCGGTGGAACGAAGGTAAATCACATAAATATTCACCATTTAGTCCGTTGCATGCTGTAACAGTAGTCAGCAGCACGCCGATGGTTTAGTGAGCCAAAATGTTGAATTAAGCTCATGCTAATGTTGACCGCTCGGCGGGCTGATGCTAGATCTAAATCACGGACGGAGAACTGGGTGTGTTGGTGGTGTCGCCGTGAGCTGAACACTGATTTATGTATTGTGATTTCCAGATGAAATGGACCGTACGGACTCGCCGCAAGCGGAGGAAATGTTCTCAGGGGACGCGACAACCCAAGACGGCAGGACCGGGAGGTCCGTGCCTGCTCTCGAGCTGTCCTGGGCCGTCTTGGCCAGATACTTGGCCAGAAGCCCCAAATCTTTGCTTATATATTTATATAGATATAAATATATTGTAAATCTCATGACTCCTTGTTTTTTCTGGACTAACATCTATCTGTCTGTTCGTTTACATGGCATCAAAATTTAAGTAC
>CAAKHG010030749.1:0-18972 GCA_901007715.1 Dactylopterus volitans | reverse complement strand
TTGTGTGTGTGTACTGTGGCAGTCTTTGTTTCCTTGTATAAGCATGTTCTCCTCTCCTTTTCCTAAGAATAAAGGCCTTGTTATTCATTGGGTCACTGCTGAGAATATATGTGTGTGTGTGTGTGTGTGTGTGTGCGTTCGTGTGTGCGTTCGTGTTTGTGCGCGCGCGTGTGTGTCAAAGGATTTCTGTTATTCCAGCCATGGTCGGCATTCAGACTGTCTCTCTGCATTTGTACCTCCTAATATGGAGGAGTACTGACACTGCAACACACGCGCGCGCGCACACACACACACACACACACACACACACACACACACACACACACACACACACACACACACACACACACACTGAAGAATCTCCAATCATACAAAAGGCTTTGCTGCTGGTGATCGGCACAGAATCTCATGCAGTTGCTCCATGTCATTAGAAATATAAAGATATAGGAAGGAAATACCAAAATATGACAAAGAATATCACAAATTTACAACATAGAAATAGGCCCAATAAGAGCAATATCTAAAAATATATCAACAAATAAACAGTAACTATATTAAATGGAAATTGAATGTAAAGTACTTCTTCGTGACAGACACAAGCATTATCAATATGATAAATATAGACGTGAGTACAGTTACAGGATGTGTTGCTATGCACATGGGACGTTTTCTGCTCTGCTCATTGGCTGACCGTCCCTATTGCATCCCATCCCATCTTTTCTTTTCTTTTTTTTTAAATTACTGTTGGTCGAAAATTGAAAGTGAAAATTGACCTAAATGGGCATGCTGTCATTGAGTTAATGTCTAACGAGTGCTTGGAATGGCCAAAATCATTCATCAGCAATGGAAATGGTGGATAACTGCGGCCATACGCGGCTGTGTGACTGTGTGTGGCCCTGGTACAGTGTGTGAGACTAGAACGCTCAGACTACTGTGGATGTCTGACCTTAAAAAGTAGGTCAGAGTCGATAAGGCCAGCGGTGTAAAGCATGTAGGATGTTGCAGTGCCCCCAAGATTAGTCATACGATGAGCTAACGCTATCTGTGTTAAAGCCCCGGTCACGAGAGAGATGGCAGTATTCACGCGCGCACACACACACAAATTCTACAGGTTAAAGTTTGGGCTCGCGGCTTTCCGGTCGGTTCATGCTCTCCCAGTCTTTTGCTTTTTTGAGAGCCCGCCAGAGGAAAGTAACAAAAAGGTGATTTTTCTCGGCGTCTTTCCTCGGCGCAGAACATAGACAGGACATGACCCCAATCGGAGGCAGCAGACTGTTCAGAACCGGCGAGATTTACGAGGCGTGAGTTTTCATCTAAAACTCACCGGCCCTGCTAAACCCTCAGTCAGGGTCTACCTGTACAATAAAGTGAGATTAATGCCGCAAAGTTGCTCAATCAGTGGTACAGAGCGCAAATTTGATTTCGCTGGCGAGGCTACACGGCTGCCTCCTCTGCTCGTACTTCATTCCCCATCACATCGATTTACTTCACAAGATGACTTTTTTTTTCTCCCCCTCAAAAAAAAAAAAAGGGTAGAGGCTCGTTAGTATGCGGAGCGGCGGAAGTACAAACGGCACACTTCTCCTTTTCAGAAGTACGAAAATGAAATATTCATAGCTACGGAGAGCTATCTTTGTGAAGGGAGAGGGAGGGGAAGGAGGAGGAGGAGGAGTGAGATGAAGATGGAGAGGGGAAACAGTTGTCGTTTGGACACGAGCCTCCGTCTCCGTTTCAGTGGCGTCCGTTCGGGACTCGCTGCACTCCTCTTGCGCCTGTTGTCTCTTTGAACCTGAAAGAACAGACAGTGAGGGGAGGAAGAAAAAAAAAAAAACCCACCCGGCACATCCTCCCTCTCCATGTTTCAAACTGTCTGTCTGTCTTGTGCCATTCCCCTGCTCTTCCTTCTTCCTCTTCCTCCTCTGTGTTCCTGCGGCGGCTGTCACATCAGCGCTGCTGGAGATGTCTCTGTGGCAGCGAGTTAAAAAAAAAAAAAAAAGAAGAAGAAAAAAAGAAAAGACTTGACACCATCCCAGCCGACAAACGGAAGGTGAGCGCGATGCAGCGGAGCTTTGAAGTCATGTATGAGTTACAAGGAGGACTGCAAGTGCTTTAAAGCGCCTTAACCGGAGGATTAGTTGTGCAGAGGTTCAGACGCAAATAACTGGGAAAAAAAAAGCAGCTTTCAAACATCAAAGATTATTAATGTCCACAAAAACACCATGCTGGTGGTTTTTTTACGGTTCCGTCCCGGTTCCAGTGACGCAACGTTTCAGAGAATTTCCTCGCATTTGGCTTCAAGATCGAAGTGGTCAAAGGTCAGGGTGAGTGTGACCTGGCAAAAACGCGCTTGTCCGGGCGCAATTTCACACAAGCTTCGTTTCCAACAGCTCAGTGTTAAGCAGCTCTCATGAGAGCATAGGAAAGGCACAGGAAAGTATGGTGGCCGACAGGGGCCCAAAATACTTACGGTGCAGGTTCAAAAAACAAGCACAACAACAAATAAGCGCTGATGCAAAAAAAATAAATAAATAAATGTGCCGCAGGAGGCTTCCACAAATGCATTAACAGCAAACATGCCGCAGACGCAGACAGACACAAAAATACGCAAAGCCGAAAGCAAATACAATAAAGAAAAACGCGGTATATTCGAGGGGGGTGCTAGAAAGTGCAGAGCCATGACAGGGCCTGTCCATTCTGGCCTTGGACCTAACGAAATATAATGTGGGAAGGAAGAAGTGGCAACATACAGGTGCTCAATCGGGTAGAAGGTGATGAAAAGCTGCGCATATTGTTTTAATATTTGGCCACAGTTTTTAAAATAGCAGATTAAAGTAGCCAGTCGTAGGTCTGAACTTAACTCCCCCTAGAGGCCTTCCACTGTGCCTAAACATGCAAACCTTTTTTTTCCGAATGCACTTGCTTTTGGGGCTTGTATGCTTTTATTTTGGCGTTTCTGTATTTGCCAAATTTAAGGAATGAGATGTAAGACGAGATATGAGATGAGCCTCTATTGTCTCCAAATAGAGAAATTTGTTTTGGGCAGTCAAGAGAAACACAGGGTCCAATAAGCTGGAGACCACATATATAGTCTTACACAAACATGCACACGTAAAAGGAACGGCAAGTTTATTTGTAAAGTGCGATCATACACAGAGGCAATTCAATGCGCTGTACGTTAAAAGCCCAAAATATAGTGGAACATCAAAAAAAGTCATGAAGTATAAACTGGGGGAATAATTTATAAAGAAAATGGATAAAATTAAAAGATATAAATGGCATCACCCTACCAACCCTAAATCTATCATGATCTACCACCTAGCTTTAAATACACACATCCTCACACACCATTTCATCTTTTGCTGCATTTGTTTTAGCTTCCTGCAATACTTTTTTTTTTTTTTGCATTTGGATTAGCTTTTGATCTTCTAATTTCATAAAGGTGTTTGAATCCACTACGCTTAGCAATTTGCAACTGGTTTCGCCTAAATGGCGGCGTTTACAGCGTCGTTCGCCCCTGTCAGCCACCGTACAAAGGTGTCCCCGATAAGATTAAGAACTGGCTGGTGCCCTGCAAGCATAGCTGAGTCTTTCTGGATGGAGGAGACAGATCAGTGCTGCTGCTGCTGCTGCGGCTGCTCCTGACAGATCAGATCTGCGGTCCAGATTCCAAAATAAAAAGATCTAACTCTACGTGTGAAGATTTTCTGCTTCGGAATGAAGTTTCAATGAAAAAAACATCAACCGGTAGAGAATCCAATCATGAGGCAGTCTGGCCCTTCAAGCGATGTGTCATCTCACTGGCTCAGAGGAATTGGAGTGGGAGCTCCAGGTCTTTCAGCATCTGTCTTGTTGAGGCCTTCTGTTTTTTTTCCCCCGTCAACTCTGTAGTGCAACTTCCTCCGGCCATGTGCTGTGGATTGTCCAGAATGCACAATACCACGTCCATGAAACTGGAGCAGCAAGATGAAATTCAGCCATCATTAATTTTTATTATTTACACCGCCTCGCTTTCTGTGCAGACGTTGGAAAAAGGAGGAACGGGGGCATCGGAGGGGATGGCAAAGCTCAGGAAGAGCGTAAAAAAAAAAAAAGGTAGATCGCGCGTGCAATTTTTTCTTCTTCTTGGCAGTTCCTGATGTGATGAGACAGTCGTCTGTGTTTTGTGCAGCCCGGGCGTCTCTGCCGCACACCCACACTTTCATGAATATGTGACATGTGTGTGTGTGTGACATGAGCGATCATGTCTGTGGATGTGTTGTGTGTTTATCATGGATGATTGCGTAGCCCCAGTATTTTCACAAAGGGCAGATGACTTATTGATTAAAAGGGCTCATTTATTCAGATGAGGCATCTGGAGAGGCCTGGGGCTTGTTTTAGTCATGAACCCCCGCCACCTTCCCCCAACGACTTCTCCACCTCCTCCTCTTCTCCATCTTCTGAAGCGCCTCACACACTTCACAACATTCACTCTGGAAAACTCCAAGTCTGGAGGGCAAAAAACACCTGGAGCAGAAGTTTTGGAAATTCTCGTTTGTCTTTCGCTTCTTTCAGACTTTTTGCGTAATAATAACTCACTTTGGCAGAGTCTTAACTTTGATCTCAGTCCTTTGTGTAATTTCAGTCCTTCTGTTACCCCTTGCATGCAAAATGAATATCACTTCTGGGTTTTTACAAATAATAAATGAGTCTTCTTCTCACATCTCTGCCGAGTTGATTAACAAGAACTGCGACACAAATTGTATGTCAGCTTTTATTTTCCTGCTGCATCCCATCTTTGAGAAGAAGTATAAAATGTGAATTTCCACTGCGCTGCTTGTAGTTTCTGGAGGGAGCCGAGGTCCAAATTGAACTGTCCTGAAACCAGCGTCTATAGTCATTGTACTCGTACCGTAGCTGAGCCACGAAGAGTCTGTACAAGAAAGATTGTGAGCCGAGTTGTTTGAGTCACTTCAGCAATGTCTCGCTGAATGAACAACAAGCAGAACCTAAGTAATTTTATGAGTTTCTAACCCTAATCGGACCTTAACCATGGCACTGACATATCATGAATAGTCATTTTTGAGAGAGTTTGGTTGCTACTCGCTGTTGTAGGTGAACGTTGGTTGTGAAAAGCCACATAAGTCCACAGCGACTGAACAGCAGTGGCTGACATGCGACAACCTTAAAACGCACGCAGACAGATATTCCCATAAGATTGTATTTCAGTATCCACCATTTTCATTTTTTTAAAAACTGAATATCAACACTCATAACAAAATATTGAATAAAAAAAGTGTTGCTTGTGGTGTGAACCTCCAGAGGATGATGTCCCCTGTCTGCGGCTCCTGAGGGAGCTTTAGAGTGAGATTTCGATCCTTGTTTAGCCAACTGAAAAGTTCCAGCTTCTGGTTGTAGTTTCCAGCCACAGAAAATAGTTGCTTTTCAGCGAAACATCAAAACTACACCCTGAAATATGTATTGTAGCATAGAAATAAAAAAAAAAATAGGAGAGATTTCAAGCTAAACTGATGTTTAAACTTGACATTTGAAAAGGGGTCATATTCAAGGTTCATACTTTTGATTTGGGTAACTACTTGGACATGTTTAGATGTTTAAATGTTTCAGAAAACGCTTCCGTTTCCTCACACTGTACATGGCTGAAGCACCTCTATTCAGCCTCTATCATAAACAGCTCGTCTTTATGCCATAACAAAAACAAAAAACACCATTGTACCCATACAGGAAAAGATATACATCGATACACTATCCCGCAATTATGTCTATTTCACGCGGACACTTCAGGCGTCTTGCGTATGGCAGCTTTGTGAGCAAGTGCCGGGGGGATCTGGGACAGTGCAAAAGTGTGGTCCTACCATCATGTGTGGTCCTCCGGATCCACCGGCAGGTTCCAGATCAAGCTGGCCGGTACCGTGGCCTCGGGCCGCCCTTTGCCTGAACCTTGACATGTGGCGAGCAACTGCATGACCCTACGGGATGCCAGATCTTGGGGGGCCCCAAAAATGGCGCAGGATCCTCAAAGACCCTCCTCAAACACCAGCCTCATCATGTCGCCCACATAATCTGCAAGAGATATCATTAAAAGAAATAATGTTCTTGTGCACAAGCTACGCTCATAATTATTGTCTTATTCATTAGAAGTTTTTTTTTCATATTGTTTGCAATAAGAATATAAGTGTTTTACAACTTACTGTATGTGGGTCTGCTTGAACCAGTCTTACTGTGGCGTCACCACTCTGCCATGGGGACCACGACCTTGGATCTCATGTGACTGCTGTGGCTCGCTTGCGGTCTCCATTTTTTTTTTGTTTTAGGCCTCCAGCAACCGGGTCTGATGCTTCTGGAACTGTGGATGATGGGTTAGCAACAATGTTCTCCACTTCCAAATCGTGTGACTCCAGATGATCCAGCATGGTCTCAGTCCCTCCTTCACTCATGTGATCTGCGGGATCCAAGGTCAAAAGATATCAGCATAGAGAAAATCTCATCCTGGAATTACTGTCGCCCTACTGATGCTATGGTACCGTAAGCTGGACCTCAGTTCAAAGCAGACATTTGAGGACGTCACCTGAGGGCTTCGGGAAACGGCGATCAACATTCTTCAAGTCCATTTATCAAGTCCATTCTGAGGCATATCCACGCTTCGCCACCTGTCCATCGTTCACATCGCGCCTCCCTGCGTCTCGCAGACAAACGGAAGCACGTGGCTAATTACGCAGACCGACGCGACCTAATCTGTCAAGACCTCAGGTCGAATAGTTAAACTGACATTCCGATGGCAGCGAGGGATTAATCCCGGCTGGGTGGGTCATAAATCGTCGCGTGTTTCCACTGCTTTTAGGTCCGTCCACACACACTCGAGTCAAAATGTCCAAGAACCGCCGCGTGAGGCTAACCGGTCTGAACTAGCTTTTAGGTTATGGCGTCTCTCGCCCAAGTCCGCCGTCTTTAATTATTGTTGTATGCGACGAGCAGGGGAGGATATATCCGATGCAGTTATGCCAATGTCCTGAATCCAATATCAGATGTTTAGAAAGGGAGAAAAATATCACATCTCTTATCACCTTCCTCGGTAGAAGGTGGACCCACCGCTGGTTAGCAAAAATGCTGCGGAATAACGCCAGTATGTTGCAGCAGAGCTAACGTATAGCTAGGCAATAACAAACACTGCTCGGTGGGACGTTTATTCGTTACCATGTTTGTTTCAAACCAAACCAAGACTAATAAGACCAACAAAGCATACTTGCAGGCTGCGGAGCTCCCTCATCTCTACGCGGGGTCGATCAGCGAGCTGTGGCCGCTTCACAAAGCTCCTCGGGGACGTCTCGAATGCATAAACGGAGGTTTGAGTCAAGCTGTTGCGGAACGGTGTTGAAAATAAAATGTCAGCCGCTGGTCCCTCGGCGCCTCCTGGTCTTCAGTGGGTGAATAAAGAGACGCTTTCCTTCGGACCCCAGGATCCAGCGTCCCCTCGACATGGCTGCTACCCAACTTTAGGCGGCCTCCGCCCGCGCTCTACCTGGCGTTGCTAGCGGTGTTGCTAGATCTCGCGAGATCTGCCCGCCGCGCAAGCACGCACGCACGCACGCACGCACGGAGATCTCGCGAGATCTGCCCGCCGCGCGCACACGCACGCACGCACGCACACCTCTGGGCTATAGGAAGTTTACATCTGACGTCACATCCGCGTTGAAAGGCGGCCGCAAAATCCAAACGGAGGGCAGGAAGCGATTTACTGCCGAAGAAAGTTGGTGGATAGTCTGGATAAGTCGACATGCCGATGTTTTGCGTCGTTCATGGCTGCTCAAATCGATCAAACAGTGAAAAAAAGCAAGCACTATTATCGAGTGCCCAAGGTGGTCGTTCACAAAGGGGGAAAAATATAAGAAGCTGGAAAAGAATGCCTCTTAAATCTTCGCCTACGCTCTGGAGGGGCAGAGTTGGATGATGCCCGTGTGTGCAGTGACCACTTCGTCAAAGGTAATTTGTTTATTAGCTTATAGTTAACAATTTCTTTCCTCTGTAGCCCTGGCATTAGTTTATTTTTCTTAGCTTTGTTGAAGTTGTGTCAAGTCAAACTGAATAACCCACATTTATGAGGCGCGCGTACAGCAACGTTACGTCTCATGAGTCATTTGTTCATCACGTCCCACATATTTGCTGACTTTTTGGCAGATACCTTTCTCTCGTAATCCCATCTACATTGGCACAACACGCACTTTCCTCCATCTTTCCCATTGCTGCTATTTACTTCCTGTCGTCCGTTTGTTTTCCGCGCAGTTTCAGAATCAAGTGACTGAAAACAAGCTATTGGAGGCTCCAATATCCCTCTGAAGTTCTATGAACATGCACGGAGCGATGGCGTGGTTAATTGTTGCCGTGCGTTTTGTCCCATGCATGTTGATGTCTTTGTCACAAGTTGAGCAAAGTGACTCCGCGAGGTGATCGACCGATTTAATAGACGCGTGTCAAGCGACGTAGGTGGCCATCTTTAGCTCGGCTCTCTGTTTTGACTCAGTTTGTTTTGAGACTGTGAACCAAATGTCTGTAAGCCTCGTTGTTGAGAACGATGCTGGGTGTTTTTTGCAGATATTTCACACTTACACATTTTGCGACGGGCTTTTGAGTCGTCCCCAATGACGGGCTGCATCCAATCTTTTGTTCCTTTCTCTTTCTCCCATTCTTTTTTGTATTTTTTTTCTGTATTTCGCCCACTTTGTCCCTCACAAACTCCACCAGTCGGCAGTCGCGCGCCTATTCCATCTAAACGTCAAAGATGTTTTCCTCATTCCTGACCAGATAAACAAAAAAGCCAGATTTCCATGCCCTGCCCCTGATTGGCTAGTACCAGCAGGGTCAGAGCCAATTAGAAGCAGGATGCGGGTGGGGGAAAAAAAATGCTGCTCAGTGTGTGGGGGGCAGAGGGAACCATAGCAACAGGAAGGACAAACTATCCTACGTTTAAATAACATATCGAAAATATCTGCTTGACTCCTTATTAATGTAGCTGGTAACAAGCCCGAATAAGCAACTTCATTTTAGAAACAAGCAGCTAGGCGTGCTCATGTTTGCGAAACTCCCCCCTGTTAACCGGTGACAAAGTAATGAAACAGGAACTACGAGAAAAAGCACCATGCAGCTGTTTCAGGGGCTTCGGTTGAAGCGTTTTCTTAAGGGAGAGATGAACTCATTTTACCGCGGACCGCGGGGCTTTTCAACTTAGCGGACCGCGAACACCCACACAACACACCCGAGATGCTAACTCTCCCGGCGGGCGGTCCAGACAGGTGGATGGTGGAGCGGTGGCGGGGCTTGTGTTACATGAAAAGCAGCAGATGCAGCAAAGGTGTGAGCACAGCCCGGCGGCCTGAGCGACCATTAAGAGGGGCGCGTCAGAGGAGGAGGCCGCGCGCCGCGACCTGCGGGTTTGAACGTAGAAGATGAAACGAGCTGACAGCAGCCAGGTTGCCTCCTCACCTCTCCTACCGCTTGCCTCCCCTGCTTTCCTCCTGCGGGCTGCACAAAAAGCGGCTCATCGGGGAGGACAGCCAAGCGCCGGCCGCTCCCACGGCGGGCCGTGATTCACTCGCGGCTGACAGGCTAAATCTCTCCCACCAGGCCCGGCGCTGATACGACTCGCAGATGTGCGCCGGCTTGGCGGCATCGGACGCTCAGATTCGCCGCGGTTTTTTTTCCGTCAGGTGCCAGCGAGCCCGGGATTTGCCCGGCGCTTACTCGGGGTCGTACGCATGCGACCCGCCTCGGGTTTTAGCGAGTAAGACCAGGACAACTGGAGCTGAGGGTGTCGATGCTTATTCATGAAGCGAGAATGCGCCGCGAAGCGAAGCTCGGCCGCTCCGGCGGTGAAAAGTGCTGGACTGGGAACGTGGGCTGAACTTCTCCTCGCTCCCGGACACGAATCCGCGTTATCTCCGTTTCTGTACAATAAAGCCTTTAATCTCCGGCCTTTGTCTTACAGCGTGCACCCCGGTGCCTTGGCTGCGGCGGCCCTTGCGCACCTGGTGTGTGTGGCTCAAGCGGAGGTTTTTTTTTAATTTTTTTTATTCCCCACGTTTGAAGGCTGCTGTTTTGATAGGCGCTCGAATCAGGGATTAGACGAGGTTTGAGTGTTGCGTTAATAAGAGGATTCATCCGGTGCTGCTTCTATCATCCCTCCGACTAAATATACGACACCGAGCTTGCGCGAGCCGCCAAGGGATGGAGAGGCTGCAAATGTGGTTTCTGATCTGTCAAATGGAGCGTTGTTGCAGGAGGGCTTGCATGCTTTTATTGGTTGCAGGCCTGTACCAGTATATATATACGTGTGTGTGTATGTGTGTGTGTGTGTGTGTTTGGACAAGTGGCTCTGTTGAGAGTGGTGAGAGTGTGAGGCGTGCTTTATCTTCCATAAAGAGCTGCTCTCCTGGAGCAGATCTATGGTTCCTAATGCTCTAATGCAAGAGGCAGATGGCTCTCTCGGTCCCTTTTTAATGTTTCCATCCACCACTCTGACTCAGGTCACCCCCGTTTCCCCCGCAAACGCGCCATCCAGCGCGCGCGCCCGCGCACGCGTGAGACGGTGAGTTCATCTCACGGTCTAATTGAGATGACATTTTTGCTCTCCAAATTAAATTATTCAGCCCCTCCATTCATTTGTTCTCCTGTTCCTTTGTTCCTCTCTTTTTCTTCGGGCCAAAAACCTGCGCTCACACAGGCTCCAGCCCCAGAAATAGAGACACTAGAACTTTATTTTGGGACTCAGCGAGTTGGCTGAGGCGACGTGACCTTCGGCGAAGGTCAGGGGATACTTCAGCTCACGAGGGCAAACGCACGGATGTGGGTTTCCTTCAGTTGTTTAAGCTGCACATTGTGGTGGTCATAATTGTCTTAATATGGCCATTAGAATTAGGTCCGTGATTTGTTGTTTTAACATTCGGCTGAATCACCGCCAGAAGGAATCCTGCAGCTCAGCCGTCGGTGAGCTTTGCGCGCGACGATAACTCCTCTCGGCGAACCTTGAGAAGTGTTGCTGTTGGTCCTGCTCTCTAATCACAGATTCCTCTTGTGTCTCTGTTGACCTTCAAGGGAATCTCTATCCTCCAGTCCAATATCAAGCTGCGGTTACACCAAAGCTGTGGGCGGCCGTTATTGTGCCGTGTCTTCCTATTGGCATAAGTGACAGGACGAGGTTAAAGCTACCATCGCGGCGTTGCCTCTCTTTTATATTTTCCTTGTCTTTTGTCAGCAGCTTGGCTCTCATTCACGTCCTCTCTGGTGTGTTTCCTTCTGCTCGGCGGCGTGTGTTTGATGCAAGAAGGTAGTGGGACAGGAAGTCGGCATGATACTTTCAAATAAAAAGGAAGCTTCTCAACTCTTGTTACATGCCGCTTGCATCACACAGGCACACACACACACACACACACACACACACACACACACACACACACACACACACACACACACACACGCACACACAAATTTGTGCGCTTGGATAGTGTGAGTTTGTGCATATACTTCTTGAGTTGAGCTTCGATTTGTATGCCCAAAATACATTTTTATGCCTTTATGTCAACCCAAAGGGGAAACAGATTAGAAGGAAAAGTTAGATTTGCAAAGGGCCTTTCGATACAATGTTATTTTGTCTGAGTCAAATCTCCGAAACAATTGATTAAGCACGCAGGAGGCTGAGCTGGAGGAGCGTGCTCCACCTTGAGCCTTGTTATTTGTGTTTTTTTTTGAATACGTGGGCAGACTGTGGGCGTTGATATTTGTATTTGCTCGGTATGAAATGGAAATAAAAATCAGATTGCAACATCACCTTGAAGAACTTTAATTGATTTCTCCTCATACCGACGGTTTGTACATCTGCGCTTGAAATACAGGCTGTGTCGGGGTGAGCGGCGTTTCAGAAACCCCCCCCCACAATAGGAGGGAAAGGGAGGGCGACTAATTGTTTTGCTTTTGTGATAAACAGTCACTTTACAGAAGAGAAATTTTGCCGCCCTTGTGGCACTTTTGAGTCAAATGAACGAAATTTTGGTCCAAGCTCGTGAAAAAAGTTCAAGTTGTGCTCCGATCTGAATCTGAGGCAAAGGAGTTGCTGCTTTGTCAAATTGTAAATTATGCATTTATAGGTCAGAGACACGAGTTGTGTTTATGCAGAGGCGAAGTGTGGATCTCTCTCGAGTGTCTCGCCGTCTGACTGACGTGGGGTGAAGCTCTTTGACTGTGAAGTGAGTAAACAAACACAAGTGCGCAGAGGAGGCTTTGCCGCAGCCTTGTCTTGAGTCTGTGGGGCTTCTGAAATGGTTTTTGATTATTAAAATGAAAATAACGTCCTCTGATCAAACGCGCCAGAGCCGCCCGCTAACGCGGTTTGCTTTGGAGGGGAAGATCACGAGGCAGAAGAGATGGAATTTTAAAATGTAATAAGCATGTTGGTAAAACGCTCTTAGATAAACACATGCCTCCGAATGCTTTTGGATGGTTTGATGTCTCATGTGAAACACAGCGTGGTGAATATTAATCAGATGGAATATGCTAGTGATGCATGTGATTTGTAGGCTTGGATTGACAGGACACCAAATAATGCAACCGGCTGTCGTCTGGGACAGAACTGGCTTTTTTTTCTTCTTTTTTTCTGGCGGTTACGGTTAAAGTTCACGACTGGAACGCCCAAAATCGCCCCCCCGCATATCAGCGCTGATGTTTTGGCTCTTTGTTATTCCGTCTATACCCTATCAAAGCCGCTCGCTGACAGTACAAAGCGGTCGCAGTCAAGCTTCCCTACTTCCATTGGCTTATAGGAACGGCAGATTTCGCATGCGGCCCCTTCTCAATGCCAACTTGTCAACTTCAGACGCTTAAGTCTGTGTCTGCTAGCGTCAACGTGTGACCCTGAATTCGCTCCCGAAGTGTCAGTTTTGGATGTGCAGGGCTGCTCCATACAGATGGTATCTATGTATAGTGAGCGAGTCTGCGCAGGAAGTGGAGGGGGGGGGTGTGGGGGGGTCTGGCTGGCTGACAAAACACCAGCCTTTGCAACGTGAGACGTGTGACATGCAACACGTCCTTATCGTCTCTCATTTCTAAAAGTGAGTTCTTATTCTGGTAGCCATGACAACGGCAGCCGCACGGTGATGCACCTGAACCTAACCAGTCTTATCATGTCTTTTACTCTGTGGGGACGACTTATGGAGTGGAAACACTTGTTACCTTTGTTGACATATTTTGAGATGGGCAGCCGCAGGCAGGGGGTGGCCATGGCAACCAAGGGTGGCGATGCTTAGACGGGTACCGGACTTCGTTACTCCGAAGCAGGTTTTCTTTAGATTTTGAATTATTCATTTTCTCACACAGTTTCCAAACTAGGACAATAGTGGTTCCATAATTCTTATAAAACTCAAAAGTCAACAGAAAGAATAACTCAAATTGCTTTTAACGACCGCACACTAGCCGCCATACTCGAGTAACTTGGCAACAAAATTCAGGTAACATGGCAACGATTCCTTCCAACAGCAAATAATAATGATTTTAAAAAAACAAAACAAAAAAACAAAATGACTGCATGATTGTATAAAGAAAAAGACGGTCAACACCAGGAATTAGAATGTTTTTTCAAAAGAGGACTGCAGCTTTGGATAATATTTTCTGTCAGTCACATTTTATTTTATCAATGGTCTCAAAAATATCAGACAGTGGCCATCACAATGCCCCATCCTCTTTTTTTGTGATCATGACTTTAATAAGGGTACAGAGGAAGGTGCACAAACGCTAAACACATTAGACAAAAATGCAACTAAAGGAACGGGCCATTATGGCAGTTACAGGATGATTTTATACACAGAGAGGCAAACTGCTATGTTCCCATTTAAGGATGCAAAAGTTCATTCTGAGTTAACAGTGACGTGATGAGGAATTTGGGGTATTTGGGGAAATGATCAAATCAGAGAGAGCAGCTTGGAAGTGGAGGCCAAGGCATGATTGTTATGATTTCAATAAAAAGAAAAGTGCAATCTCACCCATTTAATTTCCGGCATAAAAGTAAAGTATCTACTCGGTGCCCTTAAAAATGACCCTTATCCTTTTATCTCTTGTAATGGCAGTTGTCTGCGCCTCTTTACTTGGTGCCGACTGGGTCACTTTAGGGGTCAGAGTTTTTAATTGGATAATCCAGTCCCGAGTCAACTGAGATTAGCAGCTACTCAAACCCAGGGAATTGGTATGATAGTTTTTGACCTGGCTGGCCATCCTGGATTAAGCAGCAGCAGAGAGCTCCGCCTCGGGGACACGCAGGCGCCATCGGAGATGAAGGCGGGAACTTAATTCAACAAATCTGTAGATATGAAGTTTTTCCGTGTGACCGCAGAGCAAATCACAGCACAGGATCCTGCAAGTGAGTCTCGGGCCTCCAGGACGTTGCGGCGGTGTTAGACCTTCTCCGTCTTCGCTCACATTACCGCGGAAACGTCGCCGTGAGCTGTGCGTCATGCTCATCGTGTGTGTGTGTGTGTGTGTGTGCGCGCGCATATTTTCCCCACACATCCCCACTCGTGAGTGCATCTCTGAGTCTGGCACCAAGCTAAGGCCGAGAATGTGCATGTGTTCGAGCTGTCCCCTTAATCCTTACAGCAAATAAAGGGAGGCTTACTCAGTCTGGTGCACACACTAGAGCGGGCAGGCAAGCACACACACACACACACGCGCGCACACACACACACATGCGCGCACACACACGCGCACACTTCACATGTGCTGGCATGTGCAAGAGTGGCATGCTCTCTTTTCCTATTCATATCTCACTTTCTACTCTCTCCACTCCATCTGGGCGAGGCCTCATCCTCCCATTATTCCGGCTCTCCGTCTCTCTTTCCCCCAGAATCCTTTGCTTTGTACTCCTTCCATCCCACCGTCTCTCTCCCTCCTCTCTTCTCTCCCTCTCGCCTTTACTCATGACTGGCACACAATCCCCGCTTTGCTCGCAGTGTCTCCTTTCCTCTGCCAAGCCAATCAGTTTTGGAAACTGGCTCAAAAGCACATGGATTACCTTCACACCCTCGACAATTAGCCCCAACTTTTACTGAGCAGCAGCCGCTCGCGTCCAATAATGAGTGAGCTTACTCGCTAAAGTTAACGAAAGATAAAAATAATTTGCGTCTCCGCCTTGGGGGTTCGGAGCTGCCTCGTAATTGGGGTCCTTCATTGTTCATTGCTCCGCCCCCGCCGCCAAGCTGCATTAAAAAAAAAAAAAATCAACCTGCTAGTTTTGGCAAAATCCTAACCAGAGACGCGATCAATCAAAAATCATGACACAGGAGAATCCGAAAACGGGAGGTTCCTCATTAGCGACCGCGTGTCTTCAGCCGAGTCGCTGGGGCCGACTGCCGCTGTGACAGCTGAGCTTGTTTTAATGAACATAATGTAAGACTGGAATCACGGCTGCGATGATGATGATGATGATGTCAGCTGACACCAAAAATCCGGGGTTCACATCCGCTGGAGCTGGAGCCTTGTTATCGAAAGTTTGCAAGTTTTCCCCCCGCCTGGGACTCCTTCTGAGTGCTCTACTTTCCTCCCACAGTCCACAGAAATGCAAATATTTGCAAAAACTTTGACATTTGAGGCAGGTGTTAGTTTCCTCCTCAAACAAAACAGTCTTTTTCTGTTGGTTTTAGTTGCCTATCCATGGGGGAAACATGGCAGACAAAGCTGCAGCTTCTTTTTTATTTTTTATTTTTTTGCACGCAGGTTTTGTTTTTCGATAGTCGGTGTTTAATTTGACTCCAGCATCGTTGAATTTTAGTTTTTGTTGGCAGAGGAGGCGGACACACGACAGACACACACACACACACACACACGCACACTAATTAATTCTGACAACATAAACCTGCAACTTCATCAAAAATCGCCACTCCGTCTAATGTTGAGATACATGAAAAAAACAAAACAAGTGGTGGTGCTACAGAGATTAATGTGTCTTTTCGCTCGCAAAACAACCTTTGGCTGAATGCAAATAGCATATTAGTCAGAGTGAACACCAGCCAAACTTGTTAACAGTTGTTGCGTATTCAAAGTTGTTCAGCTTCGGCTAATCTGCCGCTGCCGGCGCTGCTGTTAGTCATCAGAGATCCTGATCGTCACCCTACTATGAGAAGCCTTCTGTTGCTGTTTACTTATAAAAAAAAAAAGTGGAGATAAAAAAAAGGGTTAGTGTTCGACGTTTCTCACCATCACAGTTCGCTAACTGGATGTTAAATGGTCCAATTAGCCCCTTTCCCACCATCATTCCCAGCAGCTTTTATTTCCAGGAGCTTATTTACCCGGGGAAAAGAATTCCTGGTAATCTGCGTGGTTTCGCGTTTCCACCGCACCACAAAAGTTCTATTATTCAAATCAGGCTGATGACGTAAAAGAAACCGCACTACAACACTGCAGTGGTTAAACCCTAACCCCACATAGATTTACACTAATGCCTGCATTTAATCTTGCATGCATGCAACTTACACAGTGCTTATACTGTACTTAAATTTTGATGCCATGTAAACGAACAGACAGATAGATGTTAGTCCAGAAAAAACAAGGAGTCATGAGATTTACAATATATTTATATCTATATAAATATATAAGCAAAGATTTGGGGCTTCTGGCCAAGTATCTGGCCAAGACGGCCCAGGACAGCTCGAGAGCAGGCACGGACCTCCCGGTCCTGCCGTCTTGGGTTGTCGCGTCCCCTGAGAACATTTCCTCCGCTTGCGGCGAGTCCGTACGGTCCATTTCATCTGGAAATCACAATACATAAATCAGTGTTCAGCTCACGGCGACACCACCAACACACCCAGTTCTCCGTCCGTGATTTAGATCTAGCATCAGCCCGCCGAGCGGTCAACATTAGCATGAGCTTAATTCAACATTTTGGCTCACTAAACCATCGGCGTGCTGCTGACTACTGTTACAGCATGCAACGGACTAAATGGTGAATATTTATGTGATTTACCTTCGTTCCACCGGTTCACTGCCTCCTGCGTCTCTTGGCTCACGGCTGCGAGCAACGAGGCCATGGAGAAATCCAAAATCAAAACCATCATACTTCTCTATGCCAGTGATGACCTTTTCATGTTAGTTTCATTGATTTTCTGCTTGTCTGCCATAAGTCACCACTTAGCACCCAAAGATGGACAGGAAGTGTTTACTCAGAATAACCCCTTGATATGTGTCATCTTGCGTTCAATGTAGGGGCTGAGAAGATAATTATAAAATCAATAAATGCCACAATAAATGGAAAGTGATAATTTTTTTATCAACCCAAGGTCAATTTTGATCACTATCATAACTTCAAAAACTTCATTTGAAAGACAAAAACACAGGGCGGGGGCTGCCAGTATCTGCGCAGCGTGCACGGTGGTGTGCGTGCGTGTGTGTGTGTGTGTGTGTGTGCCTGTGTGTGCGTGTCTGTGTTAATGAAGCATGAGCAACTGACATGTTTAAATGTCCTGTAAAGTCAGTGTTCCTGACTTGTCCCTCTAATTTGCGTCTGTCACATTTCCGTACGCATGATTAAGCTGTCAGAAGGTTGCTGCTTACGTCCTCGCCTACAGGAATTTGCCTACAAAGAACCGATTCTGAGTAGCAAACCTCGGAAAGAAAAACGTGTGTTTGTGTGTGTGTGTGTGACAGTGAGAAAGAGGAACGGAGAGACGGAGTTTGGACAGCCTTTTATTTCTGGCATGCTAAATTTACTGGCAACAAAACAGCAATTGTTGTTCGCTCCTGCACAAAAGTCTGCAGCTGCGTCGCCGCCGAGGTGTTTCGAATGGCGCGGCGCGCTCTCGTGAATGGGTTTGTGGATTCCGCCTGAATGCTAATGTTTTGTGTCTTCAGACGAGCGCGGCAGGCACTCCGGCAGAGTCGCGTCTGGCGCGTCCCTGCCACCGGCCTTTCAATGCGGGAGAGCGATTTGCGGCGGCGCGCTCGCCTCGCGTCAGTCAGCGTCAAGAGCGATGCCGCCCCGGATAAACAGAACCTGGAGGACCGAAGCCCGCGACTGCCGCGCGTCTCCGGCTCCTCTCGTCTCGTCGGCACCTCCACGGCGGCCTTCTGCGCGGCGGTGGGGAATCGCCGCGTTTCTCGTTCCAGTAACGAGTGATCAAAATCGTTACTGTTACTGACAATAAGATACGGCGCGGTACTGCAACTCAGCTCACTGAGGCTGTTTTCATCCGAAGCGATCCGACAGCAAATAAGTGAATAAGATTGGTTGAGGTAGAGCATTAATAATTTTTTTCAATTAAGTGTTGATTTCATTCATTAAACATATTTGATATTCAGTTTTATCATAAACGACTGAAGATGCAGTCGGCTGATGAAGGAGCCTGGACACTGGAGGTGCGGTTGAGGAGCTCTATGTGGGCCAATAGAATTAAATAGAATAGTCTTTATTGTTGTTGCCCAGGTTTGCCAAATGCAACAAAATCTACAGCAACAATAAGAAAAAACGCACAAAACACAGAGCAGTTAACTAGAGAAATTTAAAAGCTGAATATAGAATTTTACAAATGCAAAGCTTAAATAGTTAAATATGTCATGACAATAGCAGCATTTGTCCAACCTCGACGATTTCTGATTGGACGGTTAATCGAAGGGGGGCAGGCGGTGGCGGGCGGGTGGACGCTGACGACTTTTGATCGCAAAAATGACGGCTTAATTGCAGCGCAGACAGATGACAGTTTCCCACCTTTCGGCAGATTGCGTATGATTGGCCGGCGGACGACGTGACAGGCCGCGATTGGACGGCGAGGTGAGAGACATGGAGATGAGGGGGAGAGTGGGAAGCTGTGCTCGTGACTTAAAGGGCGTGAAAAGTCCTCCTGCCTGAACGTTTGCTTCGTTTGAGCAACGGGCGACCGGGACCGACAAATGAGGTCAAGTGCCAAAAACTGCACGACAACAGTTGCCATTATCATCGGAGGACCGGCCTAG